>JADDOH010024511.1:0-84389 GCA_016648135.1 Agrypnia vestita | reverse complement strand
CGTTTGACTGATTTTACCCAAATTTTGCATTATTTTTCTCAATGAGCCAATGAAAAACAAAAGCCACATCCATCCCGGCCTAGATGAAATGGAAACATAGAACCTTTGTTTCCTCCTACAAAACTTATTTTTAACTTAATCTTTTATCCGTAAAACGCCGGGTTTAAACAGCTAGTGTGTTATATAAAGTACCTGAATGTAGATACATCTACATACCTACTACGAAGGAAACGAGCGGAAAATAGACATTTTTATTTCACAAAAAACATTTATCAGTGTTATGAGATTAACTTTACCATCAATTTTACAAACTGTCATTTATATCTTGATATATTTTGACTCTTAATTAACAACCGTATATTTCCGATAACATTACTCTTCTACATATTGCTACTGACATATACGTATGGTGGCCCGGTGGTTGCGAGGATATGATGTTTTCCAATAAAAATATTGACGGTAAGTTGACGTCACTGTAATATATTCCCAATCTAGCGGAACTTTATTCAAAAATTAAAAAGCAAACAAATATTAGGTCCTTACATATGTAATTGGCGTTTTGCCGTACTGGAAAATTTGATCTCAAATATCTTCTCTTTGGTTAGGAATTCCAAATCCAAATTTATACAGATATTTACTCATGTATTTGTGTTTTGAAAATTATAATTCATTTGTTTTTTCCTCAATTGTTTTTTTCTTTGCGTCACTCAGTTTACAAAATGAAAAACTTGAAATATCGCGTTATTTACGAGTACGAGTTCCACCGTGGCACCAGTGCTGCAGAAACGGCTCGAAGGATTAATGATGTGTATGGCGACGGTGCCGCAAAAGAAAACACAGTGCGTTTTTGGTTCCAACGTTTTCGTTCTGGAAATTTCGACCTGCAGAACAAGCCCCGTGGACGGCCGGAGACCAACGTTGATAATGAAGAATTGAAGGCTATTGTGGAAGCGGATCCATCGCAAACCACATCCGAGTTAGCTGCAGGCTGCGGTGTTAGTGATAAAACTGTTTTAATCCACTTGAAGCAAATTGGTAAGGTGAAAAAGCTTGAAAGCTGGGTACCTCACGAATTGAGTGAAGCAAATCAACAAACGCGCGTTGACTGCTGCGTTGCATTACTCAACCGGCACAATAATGAAGGGATTTTAAATCGAATCATTACCTGTGATGAAAAGTGGATCCTGTACGATAATCGGAAGCGCTCATCGCAATGGCTGAACCCTGCCGAACCAGCCAAACCATGCCCCAAGCGAAAATTGACTCCAAAAAAGTTACTTGTGAGCGTTTGGTGGACTAGTGCTGGTGTCGTTCACTACAGCTTTCTTAAATCTGGCCAGACGATTACGGCAGATGTCTATTGTCAGCAACTGCAAACCATGATGGAAAAGCTAGCTGCTAAACAACCGAGGCTGGTTAATCGCTCTAGGCCACTGCTGATTCATGATAACGCTAGACCACACACTGCACAACAGACGGCTACCAAATTAGAGGAGCTTCAATTGGAATGTCTAAGTACTCTCCGGACCTTGCCCCAACAGATTACCATTTTTTCGAAATTCGGATAACTTCTTGCAAAGGAAAAAATTCAACTCCGATGGGGCAGTCCAAACCGCCTTCAAAGGTGTTATTGATTCCCGTCCGAATGGTTTTTTTAGTAAAGGGATCGATGAACTACCTATGAGATGGCAAAAGTGCATAGATAGCAATGGTACATACTTTGATAAAATAAATATATTATAATAAAAAAAAATCGGCTTTATGTTCCTCCCATACTAAACGCCAATTTCATATGTAAGGACCTAATATTTCCGATATACCGTGTTAAAACTCTTCATCGGTGTCGTTAGTAATGCGATATTATTTTTCATCGAGTGGTTTGTTTTTAAAAGGCTGTCAAATTGTTATTTGCTTTTGTATCTAATGCATGTTGTATCTATGTGTTTTTTATTTTGCTTGAATTGGATTTGGCGCAGGTGTCCCGGAGCAGTTGATAGCTGACGTCACTAGCAACCGGATATCCGAAGTTCAAAGAAAGAAATGAGCACTATGCTATAAATACTCTACCGATCGTGATGAAATTTTGTGATAATTTTGCTACCGCTCAAACTACTAGATTTTTGTTTGCGGCTAATACAAAAATGTATGATGAAATTTTCATTTTTGACAAAGCATATTTAACACTGAATAAAAAAAGTGTCGTTTTTAACGGGTTGCTAGTGATTTCCCCCAAATTTAAACTCAAAATAGACTAATGTCTTTAGGATACTCTGTATAAATTCAACAATTTTCAACGTGCAAAACATTTGTAGCGATACAACATCAGTGTCGGTATTGATTAAAAAAATAATTTTTTTGCTCTTATTAATTATATCGATAATTTAAATTCTGGTACAGAGATCGATTTTGCATGGCTAAGATTCAGAGTGATAGAGCGCAGTGCGCGCCAAAGTCACGCGCCACAGATGGCGGCTTACTGGTTAAATATCACGGGTATCCCAGATCACTTGGTCCCGAGAAGGACCGTACGAAAATAAATTAGAAGAAACCCAAATTTTCCCACAAATACACCGTTTCATACCACACATCTATTAAAACCTATAAGAGCGGAATATTTCCCCAAACCTTCCACATTCAGGCCGAATTGCGAGAAGTCTGTCACTGGGGCATGAATTAAACAGATTGAAATTTATTTAGCCCTGAAGTGTCGGCCTGAAAAGACGTGTCTTCACGAAGTGAATCTTCAGTGACAAGTCATCTCCCCCTGAATATGAGTAGTGCGATCTGCTCAAAACCTTGGGAGTGCAGCGGTCCTTCGAGGGACCAACTGACGTGGGATACCCGAGATAATTTACCTTCGTATACAGGTTGTAACAGGGCTAATCGACATTGCTTTACAGTTGGATTCATGCCTTAATTACGAGTCAAAAATATTCAAGCAATAGTTTTTGATATATGCGACATCAAATTATTATCTCCATAACTGTTGATGTTAGGTCATAGTTGCTTAGCCATTTTCGACTTGTTGCCAAAGCGGGAATCCACCTGTAAAGTTACTACTAGCTCTGAGGCACACTATATATAAAGTAATAACAGTCCTGTTTAAGTTTGCGTGCATCTTTGGCGCGCACCGCGTCGCTTCAGCGTACCCCGTGGGAACGTACTGATGGGCATTTTATATGTGTTGCAGCGAGTGCGCACACCGGAGAGCACGGAGTCGACGAGTATCCCGACATCAGCGGAATCACAAACGCCAGGGTGAGTGGCCTAATCCACATTTAGAATTTTGTGTCGGCTAAAATAATGGTAGAGTCCACATTGACTATGTCAGAATGGAAACCAAAGATATTTCAATATCATTGTTCACTGTTTTTAATGTGTTTCTGATACTTCTCTGTAACTGTTTTACCAGCTAGTGCCCCCATATTAGTTCCACTCAGCAAAGTATCCCAGTTTAAGCACTTTTATGCTGTTTATTACCGGTTTGACGGTGAAGCCTTGATTTTTATAAATTACATTGAAAAAAATAATTTTTTAATAGATTCCGTCACATTCTATTTAAAGCAATATGATTTTTTTTTAAATATTATACCTTGTGGTAACGACCTTGACCTTGTGATGGTAGGAGGCCATGCGGAAGATGACCGACGAGGACAAGCAGAAGATCCTGCAGCAGGTGGAGCTGTTCCGCAGGGAGAAGATGACCTTCGACTCGGAGGTGGGCAAGTGGGACGACGCGGGCAACGACATCATCGTGCTGGCCAAGCACATGTGCATGATCATGATGGAGATGACGGACTTCACCAGGTCAGTGCGGTGATATAAAATATTGCAATTAATGGATATAATTTATTTTACATTTCTGCTGCTATAGCGATAGCAAGATTATGTACGCATTGAATTTTGAAACTAAACCCATTATAAAATCCAATTGGTGGAAGATTAGAATAAGATTGCAAAATTTAGGTCAGATTGGTAAAAGATGTAGATTTGTATATAATATATATCATGGGGAGGGGGTCGGGTGAAAAGGTTTGGGAAGAAATGTTATCTATGTTATCTGCCGGGTCCTAAAGAATAAGTATGCAAAATTTGAGTCAGATCGGTCAAAGGGTACAGATTTTTATGGAAAATATATCAGCGGCGAGGAAGTGGTGAAGGGGGAGGGGGTAATGTCGCTTATCTTACATGCCGGGTCCTAAGAATAAGTTTACAAAAATTGAGTCCGATCGGTCAAACGGTATAGATTTGCATGGAAAATATATCAGGAGAGGGGGAAATGTCACCTATGTTACCCGCCTGATCCTAAAGAATAAGTATGCAAAATTTGGGTCAAATTGGATGTGCGGTGTGGATTTGTATAGAGAACAGACAGACATTGAGTTTTATAGGTATAGATATAGTCGTAATATAAATATAATAATAAACATAAATATAACATAGTCATTTTAATATAAATAAACGTGTTTCAGAGTTAGATACATATCTTGAAACCTTGACCATAAGAGTAGTATCAAAGAAGTATTTAGGGAAGGTTCGTAGGTCGTTGGAATGGAAGAGCGATTTATATTTATTCCTCGACCGGTGATAGGCTCCGGGAGCAAATGAGATGTACAGGTTACAGTGTGTAAATTAATAAATTATTAATTTTAAAAATATCGAACACGTATAAAAATGATGAAAAGATCGGACAGAGAGAAATGTACCGCGGATGCGAGACGCGGACAACAAAGTTTTCTAAACAACAACTGCATGGTACCTGGAACGGATCCAGACTGGTGAACGGCGTCATCTAATATGACTCCCTTTGTGCCCGTTTACGTAGCAGGCGACGGCTCCACGGGAATTGTTTATGTTAACCTAATAAATAAGTGTCCTCTCTATCGGAGGCAGGTAGGTACACGGCGTAGTCTGGCTGGGTACCGCCACAGCACAATTACATCATCGCAGTCCATAACTATCTTCAAAAGTAGACTGAAGCAATTTTATCTTTCCCAAAATTTAGTTTAACGCTTCCATGTCCGCAACCATCTCCTAGTCGTCTCGTTATCATGGAGATAGTTTTGTTATTGTAATATTGTATTCTGAAAACCTATTTCAACTGTGGTTGGTTGGAAGAAATTGCCAATAAACCTGCCACTACATTATTAATATGTATACAAAAATAAATAACTGTTATTCTCTTATGCAATCTTTTTTTATCATTTGTTTTATGTAGTCTCATAGGGACATGTTTATATTGATCGCTTGTGGTAATAAATTAAAGCGCATTTTGAACATCAGGGGTCGCGGTCCACTCAAGACGACTATGGACGTCATCAATGCGGCCAAGAAGATATCCGAGGCGGGAACCAAACTCGACAAGCTCACCAGAGAAATTGCAGAACAGGTAAGCTTTCGCGATTATTGATGATAGACAGCCCGAGGAGAAATCGACAAAGGGAAAAATATTAATATTTTGCACAAAACATGCACCGTGAAGTGCTGCCGACGGTGTGCAACTACCGCAGCCTCTGGTCGCTCAGACGGGAGGGCCTGGTCATGTTGGGGGTTAATATTTTAAGAAATATAATTGATGCTCCGAACCTGCTGGAGAATGAGTAGCTTGTTGGTCTTGTGGTTGGGACACTTGCCTTGAATTCAAAGGTTGCGGGTTCGAACCTCACTCCAAACTAGCAAGTTAGTCCTATTTTCACAGTACAAGCATTTAGCTTAGTTTAAAGTGACATAGATGACCACAGGGCCTAGCAGCAAGCAATCAATGACAGTCTAATGCATACTCCAATTTTGGATGTGAGGCGGCCAATATGACCGCAGGGTATAGCAGCAGGCAATCTGCGATAGCCGATTGCTTAACTGCTAGTTATAATGATTGTTTAAAAACACAAAAATCTTCAAATTACATAAATGGTGTTCTTGTATTTTCTAGGAGGGTTGGTTTAAAAAGATCCAATGTCTACAAATTACAAAAAAAAAAGTTTAATAAGATAAAAAAAATCTGTAAATGTTCTAAAACACAAATTGTTTCGAACCCCTGACCAACAGCTCACCGGGCGAGTGTCTTAACAACTAGACCAATAAGCTGCTCGAGTGATAAATGTTTTTAAATTATAAGAATTATTTAAAAAGATGAATGCCATTAAATTATAAAAATTGTTTAAGGCGGCAAATTCACTGCAAGTACTTATTTTGGCATTTTTTTTTATGAAAATATGGGTTCTCATTATTTATTTATATCAGTATCTATATGATAGACTGCAATTTTTTTAGGGCGATAACTTAGATAGAACATTTCTTCATATATAAAAGTAATAAACTGATAATTATTTACAATAATTAAGAAAATATAAGCATTAATCGACAGACCAAAAAATTCATTTTTAGTGTCTTAGCCAAGATTAATTTTTACTGAATATTTATAAGTACGCAAAATATGTTTTTTTTAGAGATATAAAGTTTACTTCATTGTCGTGAATCCAAACTAAGATAATTAAGAAATGTTTAATATTAATAATGTTATAATTTTATAACACTTTTTCATTGGACTCCGTATGGTTGTCTGGATTCCTCGCAGCCTTTCTGTCTTGCAAAAAATACATAAATATATGCGCTAGTGCAATGTTCATCTGACATTAGGTTTGTTGATGCAATAAAATTTTGAAATATCATCAAAATATCTAGCAAAGCAATTCCGACACTTTGACGGTTTGCAAAATGGATGACCAGCCCTAAGAGGATTGGTTCAACAGAAATAGTATTGTTATTTTTTGCTTATATATAATATATACAATGTCGTAGTGTGAAACAATCTGATCCGCGTTTTGTTTTTCAGTGTCCGGAGTCGTCCACAAAGAAAGATCTCCTCTCCTACCTGCAGCTCATCAACTTCTACTGTCACCAGATGAACATCACGTCCAAGGTGAAGGCCGACGTGCAGAACATCAGCGGCGAGTTGATTGTCAGCGGGGTTAGTACTCAGACGCCTCTTTCCTTACAAGTAGGTCCATTTATTTACCATAGGGTCCGGGGAGAGGTTGTATTGCGTATATCTACGTATATGGTGAGGTTTTTGTAATTTTTGTCACGTTAAACGAGCGTAGAGACTGCCGGCCCGACGGATGACCCGGAGGAAATGTATCGTACGGGTGAAGGTCGCTTGTAAAAAGGGTGATTGGAGCTTGAGGTCGTCATGGTTTGTACTGTGAACGTTGTGTAGTAATATCGCTAATCGTTGTTGCTTATTGTGATCAGATGTATGTAATTTCAGCCATCTTTCAATATTGTTAGTTTATTTTTAAAATGCCTTATATATATATACATGGTGTAACAGAGCTAGTCCACTGTACTTTACAGGTAGATTATGAGTCCAAATTGTTCATGCAACTATGGCACTTCAAAAGAAATCTTTTGGGTGTTTTCGGGGCTTATTTGGCTAGTTGATCGTTTTACACAATGTAACATTCACCGATTCCACCCATGATGTATTTAATTTGAAAAGTAGTATATATGCTATTTATGGACCTCGCTTACTTTATTCAACACGACTACGCTTTCCACGTTTATGGTTGAAATTTGTCATTCCCGTGAAAGAGTATATAGATGACGTCGCTGATGAAAATGAGAATATACAGGGTTATTTGGGAAATATTTATAACCCCGCAGGACTGTTTTAATTATGAATTGCAAATGTTCAAGCAGCCATGACCTGATATCAATAGCTATGCAGTATCAAAATTTACATTTGTTTTTAAATATTTCTGATTTATTTTTTACAAAACGTTTACTATCATTACGTAAACTATCATTACAGTAACCTAAAGTGAATATGAAAAATTCATTCCCTTTAATACAAGTCAAATAAAATAATAAAAACCTTCCAATTACAATTGGAAAACATTCCAATTGAAATTTCTGCAGGGTTTTTATCATTTTATTAAGCTTGTATTGAAACTAACGAATTTTTCATTATCGATATAAGTTACTGCAATGATAGCCAAACGTTTTGTAAAAAATAAGTCAGAAATATTGAGAGAAAAAAATTTGATGTTGTAAATTTAGTTACTCCATAACTATTGATATCAGGCATGGCTGCTTGAACATTTTCGACTCATAATCAAGGCAGGAATATAGTCCTGCGAGGTTATTAATGTTTTCCAAATAACCCCGTATATAAATGTCGTATTTGTCGTGTTGCGTAGTTGTGTTCACTGAAATAAGCGAGGTACATAAATACCATATAAGTATACAATTTTCCTGATTTGATAGATGTATGTTCGATCACGGGTGGAATCGTGAACGTTACAACGTGTAAGTGGTCAATTAAGCCAGCCAATGACAGGTCGCAGGCCCTGGCAAAAAGGCACGCTTTCCCATATAAATAGCTTCGTCTCCGCGAGACATTTATAATTTATCTTAATTTAAATTATTTTCGTAATGTCCTGTGTGCGACGAAATTGCGAGAGGATAGTCGAGGGAATGCCAGAGGGACAATGGATCTGATAAACCAAATACCTAATTATATCGTCGTGGCGACGAATGGAGTCGAATCGACGCGATTTGAAAGTGAAGGCATCGAGAACTGAGATGTCTGACGGTGATCAAGGTTGCACCTGTACGCCAGGATGAAAGAGTGTGTTGTTGTGCTGCCCTTGCTTAGAAGTACCGCGATAGTAAGTTAATTACTTTCCATTCAACTTTTGCAATGTTAAAAATGATTTAAATATGTAACGTAACACACAAATGTGACGCCACCTGCTGAAAAATTTTGTATTTCGATAAATGAAGTGGTTCGTGTTTTGGCTAATTCATTATTTGTTCACTTTTAAATCCAGTCTAGATGGGAGATTACGCTTCTATATCTAATTGCGATTCGATAGAATTTAGTGTCTTAGCACTATCGCACAATTAGCAAATAGTGTCGATATTGTCATATTTTTAATGAATTTACATATTTTGCTGGCACGTTATTCAATCGAAATTAAAGATATTTAAATAAAAATAAATCACACTAGGGTTGTCTTGTAGCTAGTAGCAACAATTTCGGTGGAGTATTCTTCGTTCAATTTTGAATCTAAATATAATAATTTATTGTCTGTCCGTGACTTGCTGGAATGACAACCTTAGATAATTAGAGTGTGACGCAATCAGCGCGAGTCTGACCCGCTAAATCATTCCGGTATTAATAAACTAAATTGTAATGACGGTTTGGCTTGTTATATAGATAAAACGTCACCTAAAAGAAACACATTAGATGTCTCCATAACAATAACTTTTCCGAATTCGCGAACCATTTTTGGAAACAGGCCACACGTTTAAAAAAGAAAACGGTATCGAGATTCTACACGTAAAAAGTAGGGGCCTTAGATTAGATAACTTAGAAATACTAAAAATAAAAAAATGCCTGTACACTAAAGTCAATATAATTATTAACCAGATTCATTTTATGAATAGCCCGTTACTCAACACATTCCGCATTTCGGCGTCCACTTCTCAATTACTCCCACCATAGCTGTAGCCACGCCCCCGTTCAAAAATTGATTTGTTTGCTAGAATAGATAATGAATAGTTAGTTTGTGTCCGTTCTGACGAAGATACAGTGGTATCGAAACCGGTAGACGTAGAGTTACTAGTTGAATGGTTAATACAAAGTTAAGTTAGTTATATATTAGGCTAGTATAAATTATTCTTTATATTTTGGTTTAAGTGTCAACAGTTACGGAGATAATCAAAGAATGCATTTTATTTCAATATTTCTGGCTCATCTTCTGTAATACGTTAAAAGTATTGTGAATGTAAGTTTTGTTGAATATTTTTATTTATTGCTTTTTATTTTAAAATGTGAACTGCCTTTGTGATCGTTATTTTGATTGCTTTCTTGCATACTTTAAATACTGTTTAAACTGTAAGGATGTCTTTGGTTTTGTGTGCTACTTTTTTCAGTGGTGCTATGCGCCATATGTACACAAATATATAAATAAATACAATTATTGAGACCGGGCATAAATTTGAACAAGATTTTATTTGACTTGTATCAAAGCGAATGAATTTATAATATTGTATATAAATTATGTCAGTCTAATGTTTCACAAGAGACAAGTCAAAAATATTGAAAAAAATTCTCGCATGTACGCGCGGTAGCTACATTAAAATAAAGACAAAAGTATATAACAACCAGCTGTGCCCACGCAGCTTCGCAAGCGTAGATTTTTAGTAACTTTTAGTCATATTTGATCAATTTATGTATTAACCTTGACATATAGATATATGTCATCTCAGACTTTTTTCTAGAATGTTTTGAGTTCTACAACTTCTGTATAGAAAGTATTTAAATATTTCGTACCGTTAAGGTAGCGTTCGTAAAAAACGCATTGCTCGATCATTTTTTCGTCGACTTTACTTGTAAAATAGGTCACCACGAAAAGCCCTTTCATATTAACGGGATAATATATTCAGCCCATGTCCACCCTAAATATTGGTGAAAGAATTTTTGTAATCGGATGAGTAGTTCCGGAGACTACCTCCTACATCCAAACTTACAAATTTTACCTCTTTATATATTAGTATAGATGACGTTCAAAGTATTGAGTTGTAAAAATTTACACTAATCATTAATTGTCCATTATTTTATCGAGTTTCACGAAGACAATTAAAAGTCTTAGAATTATTGAATAAGAACTGTAAATATTACAGAAATGTAACCTCGAATATTTGAAATAACTGGGACAAACAAAAATTTTCCTAATTATGATTGAAACATTAGTGAATCTGCCAATAATCTAATATGGATTCGTTATTGTGACATTGTTCCATTTCAAAAAACGTGTGCATTATCCACTTTCATGTTTTCGATCCTAAAACGGTTCCATATTCAAAAGTTCCGATACTTTGCAATTTTGACAGCCACATTGAATGAGTTTTTTTGAAAATGAATATCTTATGTCATTTTTGCAATAAATAATTTCTCAAATTAGCGCACCTCGCAGCCCAGTGGGTAAGACACTGGCCTCTCACGCCGATGATTCCGGGTTCGATTCCCAGTGAATATGAGTTTTACTCAAGCTTGGGTATTTTTTGTGATGAGTTTCGCTTCTGTAATTGGGCTTCAAGGCCCGTTGAAGCGTTAAAATAATAATAATAACAGCGTAGTGACGAACGAAAACTTTCTTAAAAAACCATCGAAACATTCTGGAACTCGCATGTAAACAGAATCTGACAAAAGACAAAAATTCAATATGGTGTCGTTAGTTCTGGTATCCCATTTCTACTTCACGTTCTGCCACATGCGGATTAGATAGATAAATGTATAAATAGGGAAAATTCAGATAGATAACGGGTGATTTTTTACAAAGAGACGATTATTATTTTTTTGTTGGTACCCTAATTTTACATACCGGTTCCTAAAGTAAAAGTATTAATAAATATGAAATAGTAATAACAACTTTTATCAAAATATTTTGACATTTTTTATATTTCCCCTGCCGGCAGTTAGTGGTAATATTTTAAACCCTGGCGATGGTGCTGGGCGGAACATGAAATGGTTTGTGTCTTTGCTAATTCCTATATGTACCCTTAACTGTGGACATTTCACCCAAAGTGTAAAGAATATTTTCTACTCAAAATTGCATGAAAAAGATTCCCCCAAAGTTTTTTCTACTGGCTACGAGACACCCTGTACGTTACAGTACAAACTTTGAGAAGTATGGATGATTTTAGCATTTTATTGATAAGATAATGAAGCGGTCGAATCATGATGAATGAACGATGGATGACAGCCGGCAAAAGAAACGACGCATCGGCTAGTTAGGCCCTCGTCGGTCTAGCAAATTGAGTGTTTTCATATACCTCGACTTTCCTTTCAGTTGGACAGCGCGACGTCCCTGATCCAGGCGGCCAAGAACCTGATGAACGCCGTGGTGCTGACGGTCAAGTCGTCGTACGTGGCCAGCACCAAGTACACGAGGCAGGGCACCATCGCGGTGAGTATGCGGCCGAGGCAAGAATGTATTTACAGAGAGTGTATTCGTTGTGAAACAAGTTCGATCGATAATAAAAAACTTGTAAATCGTCATGTACATTTATCCTGGGGTTTAAACTTTTTCACTTTGCGTGAACTACACACGCTAGGATCCTAATCCTAGAGTCATGTTAAAAGTGTGTTTTTTTTAATATAGTGAACAATATGCAATGTATAAAAAACACCATCTGAACTTGAAATAAAATTCAGACCGGGTTTGAAATTTTAAAAATTAATTATGTCTAGAAATAAATTTAACAAATTAACACTTCTAGTAATAAGAAGGGAATGTTGCAACATGTACTAGTGCACAATAGTATTGCAACATACGAGGGGTATAAAAGCAAAGGCAGCAATATTCAAAAAATAAAAATTTTAATGCAGTCACCGAGGATTGGTAATTTAGAAAGTACTGAATTTGAAATTTTACAGGAAATGTAGCTCTGTTTGTTTCCAAATCACTATTGCTTGACCACTATAACTTGGCGTCCGGCGACTTTGGAACTAAACCCCGCCCCGCCCGCACCCGGCGGCAACCCCTTGCCCTGTACTTCGGTACAATTTTGTATTTGTTCGGGAGCTGTGACATCTTGATTACCAATATACACTGAATTATTATGTGCAAAACATCCTAAACAGTCCGGGATGGTGCAAGAACATGCGCCAATGAAGTATTAAAGTTTTGCGAAGCTGAAAAAGCAAATAATGGATCCATATTACCGTCTGATAGTTTGACAGATAGAACGGCCGCCATTATGGCTTGGTTTCTGTTAAAGGCTATGACACCGGTCACCGGACATTCGGTACATTATGTATTGTGTAATAAATTTACACCCTGGCAACTTCTGTTACGCGACAGGGACGCCCTCCCTCGCACGCCAAGTTATAGTGGTCGCGTTCTATCAAAAGGAGCAATGTCCATTTCAATCAATCAACCCCAAATCTGTGTGTCTTGTGGCAAATGGCCGCTTCATACTAAAGTGAGAAACATGGCAAAGACAGTAATGTCCGCTATTTGGTAACAGATAGCAATATTCATTAAAAATGTTTTTACGGCCGTTCGGAATGTTCTGGTTTTTAGAGTTTTCCGGGACTGCCGTGTTTCTACGACCTTCGACACATCGGCCCTGATGATGGACCCTGCAAAGGGATCGGAAACGTCGGCCAGAGAGGTCGTAGAAACACGCGGAAGCAGTATGCGTATTTAAGAGTTAAATATTTATTTATACGTAAAAGGAAATGTAGGGTGTCTCGCAGCTAGTAGCAAAAAGTATACAGGTGGAAACCTGCCTTGATAATGAGTCGAAAAGGTTCAAGCAACCGTGACCTAATATCGATAGTTATGGAGATATGCTATGTATATCAAAATTTGCATTTTTTTTTTTGACTTATTTTTTGCAAAAAGTTGAACTATCATTATAGTAGTAACCTATATTGATTATTATAAATTCATTTGCTTTAATATAACTCCAATAAAATGATAAAAACCTAGTAAAAAAATTTTTTTTTCAATTTTTGAAGTTTTTTAACATTTTATTCGACGAAGTCAGAAATATTTAAAAAAATGCAAAAATTGATATTGCATATCCCCGTAACTATTGATATTAGGTCATGGTTGCTTGAACATTTTCATCTCATTATCAAGCCAGGAATCCACCTGTAAAGTTTTTGCTACGAGACAATCTATATGAAAAGAAAACTGAAATGGCAATTGTTTTTAAAAACATAATTCCATGGAATTAATGGAATCCAGAGACAGGTTTCATGTATTTATCTCAGAAACACCTCAGCGGGATATTGCTGCCTTTGCTTTTATACCCCTCACGCGTAATTTTGCGCGCCCCCGTTCTCTCACATGAAATGTAACGTGAATGTTGGTATTTCTATGTCGCTCTCGGTCCCGCCCGCGATGCAGAACCAGTATGTAAGTACAACAATGGCTCCTCCACTGTTGTCTTCACTGCGCACCTCACCGCTCACTCCCTAGCTCGCCCCTCACTGTCACGGCACCCCGGCTCACTCTCTCTCTTCCATCATTCGCACACGGCCCCAACGGACAGAGCATGCTACTTTCATTTAACCTTTGCATGACTGACTCCATTGCAGTCCCTCAGAGGGGGTTTCGTTGTATCACGTTCATATTTCGGTTGGCGTCGAGGACCTACGACTTGTGTTGAAAAGAATGGTTACCCCGCAGGGGAGCCAGTAATTTAGATTTTAATTTGATGATTTTTTTTTACAATTAACTGTTTAACTATTTTAATTTTTTTCCTGGCACTTGCTAAAGTATACACGGTTATTTGGAAAACATCAATAACCTCGCAGGACTATATTCCCGCCTTGATTACGAGTCGAAAATATCGAAAATGTAACGGTGCTCGTGATCATGTACTTATTTAGAAATTAAATATCTATAATGAAGCATATCCGATTTAAAAAAAAATTTTTTTGTGAAATTGGTAGCATATTTATTTATGTGTTAAATAAAACGGATATTTTATACGATCCGTATATTTTTCTGAGAAGCGAATATTGACAATTCGCTGAAGTCTTATTCAGTGGCATCAGGAGAGCGCCCTGTAATGGCGGAGGTTCTCACAAATTTGATGATGTCGCAGAAAAGTGATATTATTATTATTAGAATTGTAATTAGAATACACAAAATTACAATGTATACATATTCAATTTCTACAAGAGCGTCAGCTGTGTAGCTATGACGCTTTTAGTAAACTTCATTAGTGTATTGTTTCATTACTTACATGAATTCGTAATATTAACAAAAACTCTCACACAAATATAATAACGTATTGAAATATACAAACATCCTAATTTCAATAGAGACCACGCTTACAAACTGTTAAGAATTTGGCGCCCTGTTTTCATGACTTTGATTCCACCTTTAAGAGACATCAAGAAAAGCCCGAAGATGTAATTAGTACATATTGCACACTGGTGACCTCTATCGTAGAAGAAGTGAGCACTCCACAACAATTTGCATATAATTTACCTACACCTCCTTGGCCTACACCTCCGCCGTTTGAGAGACATCTATGCTCAGAGATGAAAGAAAAATAGAGGCAATGTCGTGTTGAACGAACGTGGCGCCAAAAGAAGAAACGCAAGCGATCTAGGTCCACAAAAATAGATAAAGCATGACTGCCTTTTCAATCACTTCTCTCGTAGTTCAACCATCGCACCCTTCTGTATCATTGCACGTCTGTCAGGGTCACCTTGGCAATGTTCAAGTCATTTTTATTTCTTTCTCCGTCTGTTAGCTATCAGCATGAGCAATCTGTCATCCATAATATCTCATCTACAGGGGTACGCTTACAACTGAGACCGGAGTAAGATACATTTAACTTGTAAATTAATATTGACTTGAGAAATTATAAAAAACCATTGAAAATTGATTTTTTCCCTCCATCTGGTGTAAAAACTTGTCTCCGAGTCTTCGGAACAGTTGGTGATAACGGTGACAGTTATTTTTATGCCATTTTCATTCTCTAGCTTAACTTTCAGCGGGCATCTGTAAAAAGTGTCATAAGCATGTCATCGAATCAATCTCTACTAATAACAGGAGTTCTTTAACTAAAATCACTTCCAATATTTAATGTTATTGACAATGAGCAATATTCAGTAACCACAACATTTACTTATATGTAATTAGCAATGACTCGTTTTGTCTCCAAAATCGACTGTCGTTATCCGCAATCAGTCCTCCAATCTTCAATATCGACTGTTATGCCTTCTGTCTCAAGTATAAATTATCCCGCTCTTTTACTTTCAGTGAAATAAACAATTAATTATCCTCATATTGACAGTAATAAGTTGTCATAATTTGTCATTCAATCTCTAATATTGACTGCTAAAATCAGCAATCATGCGTTCTATCTACAGTATAAATTGTCCTCTCCCTTTGCTTTCAGTGCAATAAACAATGATCTATCCTCATACTGGCAATAGTAATGTCTCCAAAATAAATATGTACAGATGTGATGCTGTGTTCCATTAGTAACATGACAATGTTTCATGTCCAGTCGCCGATAGTTGTGTGGAGGATGAAGGCGCCCGAGAAGAAGCCGCTGGTGCGGCCCGAGAAGCCGGAGGAGGTCCGCGCCAAGGTGCGCCGCGGGTCGCAGAAAAAGCAGCCCAGCCCCATCCAGGCGCTCTCCGAGTTCCAGAGCCCCACGGAGTCGGTCTAAAGTGAGTACAACACCACTGGTTGATCATCATTCACGGTTGTGACAATTTAATTTATAAAATATATATACTTGGTGATGATTCGCATACATTGCAACATACATTCACACTGAAGGGAGCCCGGACATCAGAGGCACGATCCATTTGTACTTCATACCACGATTCCACACCATACAGGAATTTTGATTGCACTAGACACTTTACAAGCCCGACTTGGTTGTTTGGATATACTGCAGAATGGATATATTTTGGACATACATATACTTATACGTATATACTTTGAATATACATACCTACATACATAATTATATACCCTGTACTAATTAACAACTGGCTATCAGCTTGAAATTGTATTAATTTAAACACAAATACCTATGCTAATTCAATTGTCACACTTCGTATCAACATTAAATTTTATCAGTCCACACATATTGCATATTAAAAGAGAAACCACGCATTTTGAATGATACAAAATTGTATACTTGTAATGACAATTTTTTAAATTCTTTCAGATGGCGGTGTGGCGCGAGACGACAGAGCGAATTTACATAATGATAATATATTGTATTTATATCAGTTGTGATTTAGGAATTTTTTACTTTGGCATCTAATTTTCTCCAGATTTTTATAAAACCTTTACACTCGCGGGATGAAGTCGACGGTTGAAAATTGTAATAAGTATAATGTGAATTATTAACTATACAATTAATATTAACTACTATTTGTAAGGTCCTTTGATGCAACCACGCTTCCAATTTGACAAAGTGTTGAATATTAGAAAATGTACTGTTTTTCATTTCACCGTACTCACCTATCTGCTTAACGCGTACACATTAGATGGCAATGTTTGTCATACCGAATGTTATAATCGAATGTTATTCGAGACAATATTGATTTCTCGGTGAGAACAGTCGTGATCATGAACTATCGCTATTTATTAAGAACGACGGCAAAAATGATTAGTCACCACTGTCTGTAGCATCTCTTGTACATTCCAGGAACGGGATCTGCTCTGAAATTTTAACCAGGCCGGTCCATCATGATATTCCACGAGACATGCTTCCTTCCTAGGATTATCATTTTTGCCATAGTGTCCCCGTGTGTTGCCAAATCTTGATGTTGCCTGCGTGGAGTCATGGCCCTCTCCCTGTTTATTTCTGCCTCGCGGTCTCCCCATTGGTCATTAAAGATTCTAAGTACACACAACTGAAGTAACCGTCGCGCCGTTTTTGGAGGGTTAGGCAGATAGAATTTAATACTCTTCTGTCTTGGCACACTACTTTTGCTCATACATCTTCTCGTGCACACTCTCAACGGTTGAAACTTCTAACAGAGCCATCCGCCAATATTTGATTATCTGGTCATGCTAGATCTTTCATGGACGCTCTCTGTTTCTGCTGCCTTCAACACTCGCCTCGTAGATTTTCTTTACCATCCTTTTCTCGCTCACCCGTTCCACATGGAAAAACCATCTGAGCTATCCCTTCTTTATTCCATCTATTACGTTACAGCCAGCATTAAATTCACTATTAATATGTTCATTCTCCATTCTATCGTACAAAGATTTTCCACACGTTTGTCCAAGCGATTCAATCTACTTTTGTTCTTTTTTCCAATTGTAGGCTTCACTTCCATACATCAGAGTTAGCTGTCTTGTTTCCTTTGACAGATTTTTATTGCTTGTATTGTGGTGTGCTTAGCGATGGGCTTGCCTAAATTCCCACCGGTAGATCTCTAAATTATCTCACTCACATTGGAAATATGGTTGTATCAAAAGTTATTTTATATTTCTTGTTTTTTATAAACAAATGTTTGGATACGTTTATAGTTTCTCGCTTTTTGAATGGTTTCGCTGTTACCCGACCGAACGACCGCAACAAATTAAATAGAGGCGCCGTTAAGGAAATGCAGGTTCGTTTAAATGTGGATTGGCATAGTCTGCGTACATTTTTGTACGAAGGGCAAATATACAGTAATGGCAGCTCTGGTCTTTTTGGCTCTGCTAATTTTCCTATCATTGAAACCACCAAAAAGCGAGAAGTTTAACTTTACTTGTAAGGCTATTTGAGAGGTGGATCAAAAATGAACTATACAATCAGTTTTTACAAATTTTGAGGGGGTGACATATTTATAACGCATATAATAAATTATTGTTATTAACATAAGTGTCGTTAAGTTGACCCACTATGGCTGTGTGCCAAAACGCAACTAAAAAATTTCCACAAAAACAATGAACATGACCAAATTTTGTAATAAAAATGCCAAAAAATAAGGAATAAATATAGAAAAAAATTTAATAACCAGATCTCGGCCTTTCTGAGATGACTTAAACGTTAAACACATATTTTTAGAATGTTTTTTTGTAAAAATTGGAGCCACATTTGACTGATCAACTTACCATTGCGTCAGTCCTTACCACTCTAGTTCGATCACCCATTTTTATACATCTTCTGCACGTTGTCGGTTATTGAAACATTCAATATCTAGCATATCTTATCGTGCCAGCCTTTCTTTCGTGGGTGCCCCTTGTTCAAACATCGATAACTTTGTAAAGATTCAGTGATTTGATAGTGCTGCATCCTGGTCACAGCACCACTTTGTTGAGACATGATAATATTTATAGGAGGGAAGAAAAGCAATCTTTTTTCATAGTCCATAGGAGTTTTCTCAGATATTCGAAGCGTAGCTCATTCTCTTGCTCTTTGGGCAATTTTTAATATGTCTGTATGTGAGCACTGGGAGTATGTCCCGATTAACTGTTGCAGGAGGTTATGGAAGAATAATGGGATCTGAGTTGCCTTTCTAAACAACTGAAATGCTGGGTTAAGCAGTACAAAGTCTAAAATGTGCTGGCTAGCACGTAAATGAAAATGATCGATTCTTGTATACAAAATTTTTGATTCACCTCTGGTAATAAATTATATATTTAAAAGAATTGTATTGTAAATTAGAAAAGAATTTGTTTTCGGTGAAATTTGGATTCTACGAACTCTTATAGCTTTCAAGTCAAGACCATCAAGAAGAACATTAAGTTATAGTAAAATGTAATTTTGTAATGTTGTTACTACGACTTATATTCAGGCAATTTATACACTTTCTCTTGGCCCTATGACCATTGATACGTTGGATGATGAGATTGTATCTATTGTCAGATCATGGCAGTGACATCCCCCTAAAATTGGTTTGCACCGATAGAGGGGCATCACTAGACTATGTACGTGTACATTAGCATTTTTGCAAAGCGATCGTCAACAATGCCGACAGGTCACAATACTATTTCAGCTGATCGAAATTTCACCGTAAATTTAAACGCGTATGTGATTCACTCCTAGGTGATTTGCCAAATGTATGAGACGGATTTTGATGTAGAACTCGGTATAAATAATTGTAAGATAGTAGATAGCTTTACACAAGCATGTTTCCAGACTCGGATGGCGAGGGTGCGGAGCCTGTCGTTCCCATTCAGGCCACTCTTCACACCCGCGACATAGAACTGAAAAAATAATAATTTTACTCTAGATCAGTGTTCCCTCTAAGCTGCCGGTGAAATGTTGTTGCGCACTTCTCTGCGCATCACTTTGATAAAAGATTTACATCTTCTGTGTGTAGTTTTCTGGGATATTCTGCCATGTACATCTGACCTCTCTGGCCGACTTTTCGGATCCCATTGCAGGGTCTATCATCAGGGCTGTTGTGTGTTGATGGTAAGGTTAAATATTGACTTTCAATACCCTACCGAAGTCAGGGTGTGTCCTAATTTGCATTAGGTTAAGTACTACTCCTAGGCGGCCCGTATCTTGCTCAGCCAATGCCGATTTTTCTGGATGGTCGAGTTTGCTCGTTATATACTCGTTAACCCTGAAATTGTGCGCGCTGTTTATCACACATATACCTTGTCGTAATCTTGGCAATCGAGCCTAGGAAGAGTACTTAACCTAATGCAAACTACGACACACACATCAGCCCCGATGATTGGACACTTGCAATGGGATCCGAAACGTCGGCCAGAGAGGTCAGATGCTCATGGCAGAATATCCCAGAAAACTACACACAGAAGATTCCGAAGCGGTTGTAACCTAAGAAATTTTTTAAAAGGTTTGCGAAAAATAAACAAAGAATTTTAACTACGAGTATCTTGACTATGGACCACCATGTGTTTGGGACATTATTTCAAAGTATAGGGATTCCTTACCTTAAGGCCTATTTGTTTATTTTATCAGTAAGTTGAAAATCACCGCGTGGATTAGCAGCGAGTGAAAAAACTCAAGAGGGAATATTTTTCTAGAACAACTTGAATATTTATTGTGTTCCTTAATTGTACTCGGATGTACTTTAGGTATCCCCTTGGTACGGGATCAAATATTCAAGCGACGTTGTTAGCTCGCGATTCGGTGCGAATGAATTTTACTTCATGTCATCTGTTTAGACGCTGTGTGGTGTCAAGGTATGGAAATAATGTTTGATCTTTCATCAAGGTGATACTTGAGTGTTTACTACGAGCCAATTCGCTCATGATAGCCTAACTACTTATATAATTGTGCGTAAAATTAGCAATTTAGTAGAGTCTGTGGGTTTTTTTTAACAATCAATTTTACATAATCCTATAATAATTTAATCTACACCTGAAACAGATTGGTTCAGTTTGCCATGCTCATGAAATCGACCCCTCCTCTGAATAGTAACAAATGAATTGGTAATTTTTGGTTGTTCTAGTATTTCACACGTATTTGATAGTTATTTTATTGGCAACCACTCGATGGAGTTTCGCAGGTTCTTGATTCTATAACTACTTAAAATAGTATGTTCTCCTGATTTCATTTCAAATCCCTCGTGACAATGGTCTCAAAGACCAATCCAAAATACTGTACCGCGGCGGCTTAAAGAGTTTCACTAAAAATAATACTAATAGTAGAACAACTAAAGATGATCTCTTTGTCAGTTAGCGTACTTTGCGTAGGTGGGGTCGCAATAGAAATAAACACGGCAGCACATGGTTTAAGTTTTTCCGTCCTTATGTTTGTCAGACTGTATTTTATAGTTTTAATTATGTAATTCCTTGCAATGTTTGATTTACCAATATTTTTTAAAGTAAGTTAAGTTTTACATCCTTGTTAAAGCGAATTCGCAATTTTTTATTTAGTAACGAAGTGAACTGGACAAGATGCGCAGTCAACTCTGATACAAAACATTTCTAGAAATATACCATTAACAGACAATTGATGAATTTTAAATGCTTATCATATTTCAACCAAATTACGATACTGTTTTTGAACATTATTTTGAGGAAGGCGTGGTGAGGTGAAAGAAACGTTGCCAGTTGCGTGTTGTTTGGCTAAGCCGGCAGGCTGCCGCTGTAGAGGCTCGATGACGAGTGCACTGTGCTTCGGATTTCAGCCACTATATAAATCCCTCCCCTCTTTGTCACTTTCGCAAGATTGTTTCGCATACGCTTTATCTTTGTTTGCGGTATCTTGTCCTTAATCTATTGACTCCTTATTTAATTTGAGTCAGCAGTATTTTGATAGGACAACAACATTGCTTGACCCACCTATCTACATTATTCTGTCAATTTGACATTTCTGCAACATAGTATTGGGTCAAGTATGGACAAAATTGTCGAGTCAGCGCAATGTCGAAGTGTCACTGCAAGTTTCCTATTCCTATTTTCCAGAAATCCATCCACATTCTTTTGCTATTTTATTTGGATCTGTCAGAATAACTCAGTTAACTAATCACCGCACATTACGTCGACTGGATAATTATTATTGCGAATTCGCCAAAGTATTATTTTAAATTTAGATACTTAGAATTGTATTCCAAAAGAGTTGTGAGACCGATCACAATAGTACATTTATTACCTATTTATTGTAATATTGATTTGTACGTTACTTTATAATAAATTATGTTAATCGACGACCGTGTACGGAAGGAGCGCATTGGCTGGCCAAAAGTATAATTGGCAAACAGCGGTAATATATCGATGGTTTCTATGTAAACTAAGGCATCTATAAAAGAGCAATTTTACAGAAGAGCTGTTTGAAGTTTGGCTTTACCTACAAAATTAGTATTTTTGTCTGCTTACATATAATTTTTTTCAATATATATATATTGTGAAGTAGAGTATTTAAAAAAAGTCCAAAATTAATTTTTGGTATATGTCCAAGTTTAAGTAGGGACCATCAATATCTTGTACATTATTTTGAGGGGCCGATGTTGGCTCTGGGTGTATTGACGGTGAAAATTGAGAATGATTTTAAGAAACATTTTGTATGTATAATTTTTTTAAATATTTTTGTTTACAGGTTTGTAGTTTTTCCATGGTATTATTAATAATGTGAATGACAAAAACAAATAGTTGATCATCTGGTTTATTCAATAACAAGTTTGAATCAAGGAGAATCGGTTTATTAAACACATAAAACTAAAATTTTCAGCATTGGAATTACAATGAAAAATATTTTAATGCGTAGATTGACTAGATGGACACCCGGTTTTAATCAATATACCCTGTTACCATTTTAAACAAATGGTTTAACCATCAACTTTCTATCGACGTTTGTCAATAAAACTAAAAAATAACAATAAAGGTTTCATTCCGACAATAATTCTACACTAAATTATTATTTCATTAAGAATTTTTATGTATTTAAGTTTTAAAATAATTTATCTTTGTAGCTGTGAATATTTAATGTTTCTATTTCCATTATTACGACATCGAAAACGTAGTTGATTTTTTAAAAAAATATCTTTTAAAGTGAAATTCGTTTAATGTAAAAAAATATTTTATCGCCGTGAGTTCATGTTAACTGATTTCATCATATACCATTTGATATTCAGCACCACCGAGTTAGCTAAATTAGCAATGGCGAAATTAATTTTTATCGATTCAACAGCAGTGGTCGTTCTTCCAAATTTTAACAAATCATTCAAAACTCAACCTAATTGATGATGTTAAAAATTGAAATAGAGATGTCGTTATATTATATATTTTCTTACGGTTTTGTTAGGCGTAATTACAAAGTTGATGTTCCTCTTTATTTGATTGAGGGTGAGCTCTAAATCCGCAGTATCCAGAATAGTTTGACGATTAGCGTGGTTACGATCCGAAAGACGCACTATTTACACACATGGCAAAATTCAGATATTACGAAGGATGGATTTGAATGGAAATTTTGTATCAGTATTTACATATTATATAATATAAGACTTGATTAAGTTAAACCAATATATTATTATATCATATATATATATAGCTTAGAGTAAAATTTGTAATTTTCAACAATAATTACTGTAAAATTATAGAATATAAAAATATCCTTTGTTTTATTTATTACTAGTGTTTAAAACTGTCCTAGAATATTATCTAAACCAGGATATTTATGGCATTTTTAATGCAGTCGGAAATCTGAAATCGGCTGATTTGGACATATTAAAAAAAATTAAGTATAAAAAACTTTTTTATAAATGATTTTTAAGATTAATTGTGATCAAATCCATAATGTGTTATTATGTTGATTGAATTATGAGCTCGCTATTTCATTTTCTCTTTATAATACAAGCAACATGCAATTCTGTACATGGGTACTGTATTTAATGTGTATTTTAGATTTTTTATCTGTTGATAAAGAACTGTCACTGATAGCAATTCTAGTTCGCGTTGTATACCTTGAGTTGGAACATACCTGGAAAGGCTCAATTTATTTATCAGTGGTTAGTTCGTTTAATGAAAAGGTAGTGATGGAATTTTCCTGCACACTAAATTGCGCACCAATCTATAGGATCAAAATACAAACAGTTATTTTGTAATAATTTATTAATTATTGTTCATTTAAAAAAATTATAACAAAATACAAAAATGAAGCTGTCAGTCACGCTTCTCACAGCAGATTATTGTCGCTGGCACGACGATACTCGCCGTACGTGACATAGCCGTCCTTGTTCAGGTCAATGACCTTCAAGGCTTCATCGACGAGGACAGTCAGCTCGTCGTCGCCCATCGGCGCCCGGAGCCCTTCCACCGCAGCCCCCGGTTCACCTGGAATCAACATGCCCTTTTGAAAAATACTTTTTGTCTTTGGAATCAAAGCCTTTTCCATTCGAGATCTATGTTTGGGTTTCAATGTCACTGCTGTATGCATGACAGCAGTACTCGGAGAAGAAACTTGTAAATAAGATTGTTAAACAGATACTAGCTACATTGATACTATCGCAACAGTGTTATTCCCGATGACGGACTCTGGAAATGAGGGTAAAAGGTTTGAAGCGTATGAGAAAACAGAAATCTCAACAAAAAGTTATCTATAGTATGTGGAACATAGAAACTGACTGCCTACTACGGCTACAGAGAAATATTCAATCAACATTTGAGGTTTGATCAAAAAATAAGAGGAAATTTTTAAATTCACAGACTATATATTTTTTTATTGTTGTTGTATTGGTACGCTTGTCTCTGACGCATCTTGCCATTAGTAGTCACATCGGATGCTTACTTTGTTATTGGCTTTCGAAAATTTATTAAGGTTAACTAGCGTCATCTATTAATGACCGCAGAAAGTTTTTTTTTATGTATATCGAAAATAAATATCAAGCCATAAATATCGTGATATATATCCTCTATATAGACTGCCTTTGCTTTCATATTTCTAACTTATTGCTAACTTACCTTTTATAAAGAGCTACTTTAAAATGAATGCAGTGAAAAATACAGTCTGTTAAAGTATTGGTTTGTAAAATCATTATCTTCGCGATGTACCGCGCTCTGAGTCAAGACAACTTTCCAAAATAGGCATTCTAAGATAATGCAATTCTTACAGAACCGTAAGTATTGAAAGTGAACTTGTCTATCAACATTCTTGTACAGCCAAGTGCGTCTCGGAAACTGTGTGTTTTTAATGTTTTCTGTAGTTAAACCTAATGTTTGCCCATATGCTGCCAATAGTCTATGGAAAATCATAATTCTTTCTACTTTGACTGACTTACCACTAATTATTATTTTATTTCCTTCGGGTGTTGTATCCTTTGGGATATTTATTTATTTATATTGGGATATTATATTACAAAGAATGCCAGCTATTATAATTATTAAATAGTTTTAAAAAACGTTTTTTTGGAGTTAAGATATGCCCCGTTCGGTAAAAAGGGAGTGTTAACTCAAAAATATTAGAAAAGTAAAAGTATAAAACAACAATAATTTTGAATTTTTTTTTTTATAATTGCGTAACAAATTGCTCCATTTACTATGCAAGTTATGACGTGAAGTGGGCATCATTAAATACATCGACATGATCGCTCCATTCATTTAAGAGTTGCACACTACGCGTTATGGTGAGCTTATTCATTACATTGGTTCTGCATTTTGGGACATGAAATAGCGCGTGACCTCGATTTCACAAATAATCATATGGTACAAACAGGGCATAATTCTCTTTGGAGCGTCAATTATATTTCTTAAAGTTTTGACCCCAACATGACTAAGCCTCGGCCAAGGCTGCGGTAGTTGCATTCCCTCGGCACTTCACGGTGCATGTTTCATTTTAAGTAACATTGTTTAGTCTCCTGCAAATTTGGTTCATCTCACTCATTGGTATCGGTGCGTTGCGTGGCACGAGATGTTCCAGAGAGAAAGGGCAGATTCCTCGGACGCCCCCCACGAGTGATGCACAGACGAGGACACGTACAATTTACCACGATTGCAAACAGCACAGTGCACTGAATTCACACAGCACTGCAAGCAGAGGACGGGACAGCAACAGATGAAATATGTAACAACTTTTTATAAGCTTTAATCATACAAAAACATTAAATAATTTAGCACAATACAAAAATCGTATAAAATTTCTTGTATATATGTAAACACATCAATGAAAATAAAGAAATATGTTCAAATCGAGATTAATTTTGAACTCTAGAGCCACAGGAGCAACATGTTTTCTTTTGGATCAAGTAATAAATATAACAATTATCAAAAATATTGTAAATTTAGGACCATATTTTACAGGGTGTCATAGCTAGAAGCAAAAACTTCTGGAGAGTTTTCTTCATTTGATCTTAAATAGAAAATATTCTGTATACGTTGAATATAACGTACAGAGATAACCGACATCACAGTTTTTTCAATATTTTTGTCTCATTTTCTGTTAAACATTGGACTACCGTATGATTTATATGAAATATAAAAAAAATCGATTTGATGTGAAATAAAATGACAAAAACCTTACAAAAAAATATTTTTCAAGTTTTTGCAAGGTTTTGATAATTTTATTTGACTTTTATCAAAATGAATAAATTTCTGATATTCTATTCTAAAAAAGTAACTTGCGAAAGTTCAACGTTTCACAAAAAATAAGTCAGAAATATTGAAATAAAAATGCAAATTTTGATGTCGCTTATCTCCGTAACTGCCGACATTTCATCCAGTGTAAAGAATATTTTCTTTTCAAAACTGAATGAAGAAGACTCCTCAAAGTTTTTGCTACTAGCTATGAGACACCTGTATAACTTTTGGACAATATTATTAAAAAAGTATTGTCACTTTGAGCCGTATATACCAAAAATGGTAAATTTTGGACCATATTGTATAAAAATTGCCCATTTGAGTGTAATATAACTATGGAACGAGGAATTACTGAAAAATTGTCAATTATTTCTTCTTTCAAATGATCATTAAAAAAGATACAGAATGGAAATACTAATGGACATGTGTGGGGTATAAAAGCGAAGGCAACAATATCCAAAAAATTTAAATAATGTTTTGAATGCAGACACCGAGGATTACTAATTTAAAATATACTGAATTTTAGATTATCATGTACCTATCAATTTCATAATCATATTTCCTATGAATTTATAGGCTACGTTTCCTATAAAATCTCGAATTCAGTACATTATAAATTAGTCATCGTCGATGACTGCATAAATTTTTTTTGGATATTGCTGCCTTTGCTTTTATACCCCCACGTATATTTGATAGTTGAATCTTATATTCGTTGTTCTTATTGATTCTAATACTCATTCGCACGTTCCTCATATCTAAACTACCTAAATGACCCTTTCTTAATTCTATGGACTACGCAAAAAATAGATCTATTTCAGATCCAAATTGGTTTATTCTTCCTTCACTCGTGAATAAATTTTTCACATATACTAATACTAAATTACCTATTTTTTCAGTGAAACTTCTTTGGTGTTGATTGATTTTTTAGTATAGAACATATACAACTTTTTACCATGGATTATTATTTTAAAAGTTCCTTAATTCAAGATTACTAAGAAAAATAATAAAAGCCTTAATATGTAAGTAACAAGTAGGTGTTCTATTTAATTTGTAAGATTTTTGAAGAAACAACTGCTGTCATTTATTGAAACGAAATATCAAAATAGAATATTGCGACGTTTCCATGACACAAACCCTTTTCTGCCCCTTAACTACCCTTTAAATACTACCCAATTAAAGGCATAATAAAACGAAAAGAAGCTGCATCGCCCAGGAATGGAACCTGGGCCGCCCGGGTGGCAGGCGAGCATTCTACCACTGAGCAATGTTTCAAGTTTGTGAAGAAATGCATAAGTCTGAATCAATAAATATGCAGTGACATAGTTTGCACTAATGCGTCACAATATAATATTTTTCTTCATTGTGCATACTTCACCCAATTCTGTGTTGCAAATAACATCTATTCTAAAAAACAATTACGCTGTGCATTCACATGTGTGGGTCAAGCAGCGTTTTTTAATGTGTGGCAGTGCTGCTTGGTCAGATGAATATGGAGGTTTATAGGTTAGGGTAATGCTTCACTACTTGTATACTTTCACTCGCCCCTGGTGAGACATAAACATCCACATGATAAAGCTCTTTCATTCTATGAACCCATCGTGCCTCCTCAAAAATATTATTGTTTGTCATTATTTTGTTAATATACGCTTTATCAACGTAATAATTACCTTTTTATATTCTGAGCCAAAGAAGTTTCACTTCAATAAAGTCTACACTAAATTTTGTTTTTGTCTTTGGAACTATTTAATTTTTGGCACTTGTATAAGACTTCCCAACGTCTAACATGACTAATAGATTGATAGTGTATTTATAGGTTGTGTATACATATATATATATATATATATATATGCATTATGAAAGACTTTTTTCGGGAACTTCGCAGATTTACAAAAAGTTATTTTATTTTAGTGCAATTACGACGAAGTCTAAGAAACTGATTAGTTGACTCTCAATCAGAGAAACCTGCTTGATAATGGTTATCCCAGCATAATCAAAATATCGCATTAAAATACAATAACTTTTTGTAAATCTGCGAAGTTTTCGAAAAAAGTTTTTCATAATGCATATACCTTTTCGCGAAACTTCTATTTAAACATTTATATATATTAGGCGGCGGGCTCCGAAGACCTGAACTCCTCGTAAGAGATGTAGCCGTCATTGTTGGCGTCGGCCGCGGAGAGCGTGAAGTCCACCATCTCAGCGAGGGTGTCGTCCGACTGGATATCTTGCCCGTCGCTACCCTCCTCACCTAGGGACAATATATTTGGACAGCGTCACTTGAATGTCAGTTCTGCCTCATTTGACAGACGATCATGCAAACATTCCAATAGGGATGTATAAGCCAATGCCTGGTGTGATGTATGTGACGCTTGCAGTGACAGCGTGCTTTTCACGTTACACAGCAAATATTTGCATGCATTATTTGAAGGATCGCCATTGATCCAAAATTTTACCTTCAATGCGGTCATTCGGTTTAGTTTTTAAACGTATTTTATTATTATTATTTAAAAGGCTCATTTCATTTTATACTTTTGCGTGACATGTCGACGAAGCTCTTTTATTTATTTAAATAATTGATAATATTATCGGCGACACCAACTTACCAGTTTTTTTTTTGTTGTAAATTTATTTATAAGTAACATAAGCTTCTTCAGGAAAAGTAAACGGAGAAATTAATAATCATAATAATTAACAAAAAATTACCAAGATAATATAATTAGTGCAAATGTTTCATCTTATTTATTAGTAATTCCATTAATTTTTCCATCAATATACAGGGTGTGACAGAGCTAGTCCACAGGCTTTACAGGTGGATTCCTGCCTTGATTACGAGTCGAAGACGTTCAAGTAATCACGACTTAATATCAATATTTATGAAGATACGCGACATCAAAGTTTGCATTTTTTTAAAAATATTTCTGAATTATTTTTTGCAATAAGTTGAACTATCATTACAGTAACTTATATTGAATATGAAAAATTCATTCCTTTTAATAGATTTAATAATAGTCAAATAAAAAGATAAAAACCTTCGAATTCCAATTGTAAAACATTCCAATTGTAATTTCTGCAGGGTTTTTATCATTTTATTTAACTTGTATTGAAACAAATGAATTCAGAAAATGTAAGTCAGAAATATAGAAAAATAAATGCAAACTTTGATATTGCATAACTCCATAACTATTGATATGGAGTTATGCAATGGTCATGGTTGCTTGAACATTTTCGACTCGTAATCAAGGCAGGAATCTACCTGTAAAGCCTGTGGACTAGCTCTGTCACGCCCTGTAAAATTAGTTAGATGCGCTGTAAGTTTACGGTCCAACCTGTTCACAACAATGTTTTAATATTCTAAAATAGACTGTCAAATAGTAATTTTGAATTTTTTAAATGTTTACTCAATAGGTTCCAGTAAAAATTTGTCATTAAAAATGCGTTAGACAGTTTCTTACCCTTTACCTCGCGTTTTATTTCAGCATTGCCGGCACCGTGATGGGTATCAAGTCTCCTCCGAAGTCTTTGTAAGATCAAAAATGTTTTAGAAGCGACGAGTATTGTTCTCGGTACCTCTCAGATGATTAGTAAGCGCTCTATTTCTTTTGTCATATAAGTATATAATGCCGATTATATTTTATGGTCAAATTTAATGCATTTTTTATATTGCTTCATTATTTATACATTTTTAATATTAAATTTTATTTTAAAGATTATTATCTCTGGCAAAGTTTTATCTAATAGATTTTAAAATATTTGTAAATAAATATTTTCAACGAAGATCGTGGATTTTTAATTTTATTAATTTAATTGTATTTATAATAATTTTCAAAACGTGTTAATTTTGCATTTTTTTTTCAATATATCTAACCTCTCTTCTGCAAAATGTATGGAACATTAAAAATTGAATTGCCATAACACAAATTCTGGTCCAAATTTCTAAATTCAATTGTAAGTTACCTAAAATTGAATTTTTCACAAAATATTAAAACTTTTTCGATTCACATTCTTAAAATGTAGTCTCCAAAGAACTATGTGAAAATCATTTTCAGGTTTTCACGGCCGTTCAGAATCTTATGTGTGCAGTATTCTGCCGTGTATATCCGACCTCTCGGGCCGACGTTTTCCATCACCGGAAAACTGCGTGCGGAAGACATGTGAAAATCTTTAATTCTAAGGAGACAGCTTGGTGGATGAAATTTCGATCGCAAATCGCGCAAACAGAATTATAGTTGAGCGTCATTTTTTGTCTATTACATCAAACTAAATTTCATCCGTGTTCGAGCGACATAACAATCTCATTTTATTTCCTTTGCTATACGTCCCACAAAACAAGCAATTGCATGTACAGTAGAACCACATTAATTCAAAATCCAAAGGAACCAAAAAAAATAGCAATTTGATTGCGAAATTCGCCAAAAATCGTAAATCTTGTAAAAAAGGCCTTCAATTTTGTGAAAAATGTCCGTAACTTTGCTTATTTCGAGAAATCTTTTCGAAAACGCAATATTTATTATGCTTATGCAAAGATCATGATATTACTGCTACTAAAGTACCCGATATTTATATATCTATTGTTCTCACTTGTGAAAAAATTGAAATATTTTTCGATTTTGTCACATTTCGAATCATGTGAACTAAAATGTACTACTGATTCATGGCGCGAGGGGCTAAAACTTATTTCATTTTCAAATTAACATTTTTGGGACTTGTGTGGGGATGAAAAATTTTGAATTATGGCGAATTTAGAATTAGCAGGGTTTGAATTAACGGGTTTACTGTAACACAAAAAACAAGACAGGCACAACCAGGGATGAATGAATCAACACAACAAAACAAAATATAAAAACATTTATTTCCCAACGAAACAGCATTAACAAGGACAATACAAATATATGCACATAAAAGGAAAAAAATGTTAGAGCAAAGACCAACATTTTGGAAGATATCTTTGTAAAAGTAAAAAATCAAAAAAGATAAATGCAGGTATACACAGGGTGTCTCGTAACTAGTAGCAAAAACTCTACAGGTGGATTCCTGCCTTGATAATGAGTCGAAAATGTTCAAGCAACCGTGACCTAATATCAAACTTTGCACTTTTTGTCAATATTTCTGACTTATTTTTTTGCAAAAAGTTCAACTATCATTACAGTAACTTATATGAAAAATTCAATCACTTCGATACAACTCAAATAAAGTGATAAAAACCTTGTAAAAAATCTATTTTCATTTTTTGCAAGGTTTGTATCATTTTATTCGACTTGTCTCAAAGCGAATGAATTTTTCATAATCGATACAAGTTACTGTAATATAATAGTTCAGCTTTTTGCAAAAATAAGTCAGAAATATATGTGACATCATGGTTGCTTCAACATTTTTGACTCGTAATCAAGGCAGGAATCCACCTGTAAAATTATTACTGCTAACTATGAAAAAGCCTTAGAGCCGATATATGAATGTCGTAAGAATATGAATTTTTCAATGTTAAAATCGAAAAAAAAATGATAACCCGCAACTTGTGCAAGCAGCCCCGGCTTAACCTAAAGATAGTACGGTACAGCGAATGTGACTCATGATAAAACTAAACGAGTACAGTAGTATTTTGTGACTCGCAATGATTGATCGACAATTTACAACTGATGCGGCGTCCGACATTCTGGTCAAAATTGTCGTTCCGGCAATAATTTTCTGTTTAAAACTACGCTACAGGCATGTCACCTTTCCTAGTAGTAAGGAGATATATTTGAGTAGCACGTGTCATATTGTTTAGAACGATAGGTGTGGCTAGTAGCAAAAACTTCAGGGGAGTTTTTTTAGAATAGAAAATATTCTTTACACTTTGGGTGAAATGTCGACAGTTACGGAGATAAGCGAAATCAAAGTTTGTATTTTTTTCCAATATTTCTGACTTATTATCTGTAAAACATTTGACTATCACTGCGGTAACTGATATTGAAAATTAAACATTTATTTGCTTTGATACAAGTCATCTTAAAATTAAAAAATTTAAAATAAAAGATAAATGAGAAATATTGAAAAAAAAATGCAAACTTTGATTTCGCTTTTCTCCGTAACTGTCGACATTTTATCCAAAGTGTGAAGAATATTACTATTCAAAATTGAATGAAGAAAACTCCCTTAGAGTTTTTGCTACTAGCTATGAGACCCTGGATAATATAAGATGTCCAAAGAAAAAAAGGACCAAAATACCAAAATCTTCCAAAAAAATGAATATTAAAAATTCTAAAGCTCTGTACAGAACGCCAGATAACACTATCGTATTGCGAGCGCAAAATATTAAAACTAACTCAGCATCATAAAACATTAAAACCTATCGTTTAAAATTCCTAAAACCTCAAAGATTATAAAAAAATACAAAAAAATTAAAATAATAGCCAAAAGTTATTTCGAAAAACTCGAAAAAACTTCCGGCACTGGCCTCAAGAATCAAGTAGATTTGGTCCGTGTGTTTGAATGTGCATTTTAGTCATGTCTCAATAATATTAGCAAAATTAGGCGAGATATTTATCGGATCAATTTTTATGAAAATTTATTCGAAATCCGTTAACAATATTGCTGTACAATTTTTTTATATAGTTTGGTTTTGACGACTTTTATAATGACGAAAGAACGTGAATTACCTTACGAAACCTTATATCTATTGAAATCTACTAAAAATAACAGGAATATTCGAAAATTCTAACTCTACACAATAAAGTGACATATGGAATGTAAAAAATGACGGTAACGCAACGTGAATAACGAGGTACGGCGGTGATCGCGGCACGGCGAGAATGTCGCTACGGGTTTTCTTCTTCTTTGGATAGCACTTGATATCTCTTGAATTCGTTGTAGTCGATGAAGCCGTCGTTGTCCAGGTCCGCCTTGCTCCAGATGAAGTCGACCGAGGCCTCCAGGATTGCCTCGCTCGTCTGCACCGTCTCCTTGTCGCCGACTTCGGGGTGAAATGCAACAGTCACAACAAGGGTACAAAACACGCTTGGCAGTCGCAGTGGCTGTGAATATACTGTTGCGTTCAAATAATACCGAACCTTTGTTTTTTACGTCCAAACGAATGAAGCATAGGTGTCCTTCGGTGGAGATGTGTAGGGGACATTCATGCGCATGCGTGAATTTTTTCTCTGCCACAGAAAGCGAAGGCAATCAGCCTCTGAGTGAAGAAGTGTAGTTAATACCCAAATGGAAGTCTTTTGGGGACGATGCTATGAGCATCTCACGGATAAAGGAGTGGAACACTGTTTCAAAGACGGCCACATATCAGTAGACAGCGAATTTCATCCCGATAGGCCCTCAAGAAGTCCAAATAATAATGTGATTGACTAAGCGCTGACTTTGATGGTGTAGGATTGTCACATCACAGTCCGGGAACTGGCGAACGATGTAGGATAGGTATTGGATATGTACGTTTTATTTTGATTGAGGATTAAGGCTTGAAGCTGCTACCGATCAAGAAGGCTTTCTTGGCCAAAAACAGCATTCCTCTGGTATGTCAGGCTCCCTACTCTCCCGACATGGCTCCGCGTGATTTTTGACTATTCCCCAGATGCCGCTCAAAAGGGACTCGATTTTAATCAAGAGGAAGACGGCACAGTTGAGCGCCATTCCAAAATGGCGGGAGAAGGGTGTGCATTACGAAGAGGACCAGTTTGGAGGAGATCGGAGTAAGAATGATGTGTATGAATGGATCTGTTTCTGCCGACCAAAGGTTTAATATTTTTTGAACGCACTTCGCATATTCAAGCACATTACCCTAAATTAAATCTCAATACATTGAAATTAATGAAGAAGGAATTGTATTTTGCACATTTATGTTAAAAAAATCAGTAAAACATGAATAAAACATCTACTCTAATGTTACATCTACGCTGAATCATTTGTAACGTCCTACGACATTCATCTAGCATCAGAACACCGCTTGAGCAGAGCCCGCAATAGTCGGCCAACAGTTAAGAAAATCTTCGATCAGGTTAGGTTAGCGAAGCAAATCTCGATGTCTCACTGAAGTCTTATTCAGCGTCATCAAACGCAATATAACTACACGTTTGGTGGAACATAATAGGGTAATTAAAAATTAAAAATTAATCGGTAATCTGCGAATATGCATCCAAAAGGAATCTGACAAGACAAAAATCTTATCAACAGAACCGCGCCATACCCTTAGATTAGTGAGAGAGTCCATTGAAATATACAAACATTCTAATAGGTGTACCCGTAAGTAATCAATTATTTTTAGTGTGGAATGTGTGTTTCAGTCAAGCTCAGTAAAGTGAATGTGTAAAGATTTGTTTTATACGCAATATTATAATCCGTGGTCTTGTGACAATTAAATTTAAATTTTTTATAACCCTCTTGTAAAATGGCGGACAATCGACTAACTGAAGAACATTTACGTCATTGCATGCTGTTTCATTTTCTATCGGGTGTTAATGCAACAATTGCAACAAAGAAAATTTGTGATGTGTATGGAGACGTATTGAAAGTAAATAAGTGCCAACGTTGGTTTAGAAAATTTTCCAATGGTGATTTTGACTTGTCTGATAGCGATCGAAGTGGGCGACGCAATTTTGATAATGACGCTTTAAAAGCAGTTAGAAGCATATATTTCTTAAAAGTCTACCAACAAGATGGCAAAAGGTCCTAGATACGATGGAGATTAAATCGATTAAAAATAAAATTAAATATAGTTGAATTATTTTTTGTTACCACTTAAATAATTGATTACATAATAATCATTTCAATAGAGATGACAGTTACAAACTGTCAAGTATTTGGCGCCCTGTTCTCGCGACTTTGATTCCACCTTTAAGAGACATCGCAGAAAAGCCTGAAGATGTAATCAGTACATATTGCACACTGGTGACCTCTATTGTAGAAGAAGTGGACACTCCACTACAAAGTGCATATCATTTACGACCTCGGAAGAAATAATCGGTTCGGCCTACACCTTCGCCGTGATACGGCGCTCTCCTGATGAAGCTGAATAAGACTTCAACGAAACGCCTCGATTTGCTTCTCGGTGAAATGTACAGATCGTATAAAATATCCGTCTTACTTAACACATAAATATGTCCAACAACCGTAATAATAACCTTGACTCTTTAATACGATAGAGAAATTTAACGCAAGCGAGGTTAGAATGCCATGTTCATGTTATTTACAGTATAGTTTGTTTGAAAGAGGAAAATGTTAGGAGTGTTAAGATGGAACGAAAGATCTAGACCAGGATAGAAATGTGGTAGGAAACCATTTGTATATCAATTTTGATTATATTTTTTTACATACTTTTATTTCACTTGCCCGCCAGCCAAGAATCTAGCAATCAATATTTGAACCACTTCATGACCAATCACTCTAAAATTTGGCAGAGAGACGTATTCTTGATGACAACATAATTACAGAAAAATTTTTTTATAACAAAATGCATTTGGAAACACTAATAATAATGAAATGAAATTTTCGTCGATATAAAATTGGAGACAATATGGAAACCGATATATCATATAGACAATCAAAATTAGGCTGGTTGACACTCTTGGACGGATTGTGCACAACTGCGCGCCGACAATTACGCGTGCAAATTTTTTTTTTTTCGTTTTATATGATTTTGCAGGACCGCTCATCGACAAAAATTAATTAGGGCCGTCAGTTTTGGATTTCTATTTTATTTTCAACATTTTAAATTTGATAAGACGGGTTTTGAACCCTAGAAATGATATGCAAATATTGTTTAGTAATTATTAATATTGAACCTGATCTAATCTAAACTTTGCGTTTAGTTGAGGTAAAATACAGAAGTCTCACAGAGATGCAACATTCACCCATTCCACCGTAAGAAAATCCACACATTATTAAAAACTTTTGAAAGTGGTATTTATGTTCTAAATAAGTTTCTTTCACATATTAGAATGGACTATGCTACAGACGTATAGATTTGGCACAATATAATATTAAGCAATATTCCTTTCACTGTATATATGAAATCCTTCTCAATTATTTGCCATGTACGCTAGAATACGTCTGAATTTGTGCACAGGAATAATGTATCTTAATTTAAAAATATATTGTTTGCTATTTACTTTTGTGATAGCCTCTAATATGAAATACACGGGAATAAATTATCTAAATTACTTTCGTATTGTGCGCTATTGTCGGAACACCTCAAAATATACTGCTGCGAATTTCGCAGTCAGTGTGACGCACGGCAAATCCAAGCGCGGCATGCTCTATCTGCCGTAAGGGGTGCCTAACACAACCCTGTCTTTAAATAAATAAAATATTCAGAAATAATACAACATGATTTATTTAGTAATAATTTTACATTATCGTGTGTATAATTCACCTCAAAAATTAAGTATAAAATTGTGAAATACAATATTGACTTTTTTTTTTTTGCGACAATCAGTATAGTCGATAAATAATAGAAATATGCACACAGTAATGGAGCTCAGAATAATAACGGAACACATTCTGGCAATTATACTACCCGGAAACATATTAATTTATTACAAATGTATAAAATAAATCCTAAATGAGGAAACACTCCTCAAATCCTCTATTATATCGGCTCTCTGTAATGCAAATTAATATTTTATGAAAAATAAATGTAATAATTGCACAATCTTTTGAGCTTATAAATAATACACAACAATTATTATACACAGCGTGTTTTTACGTATAAATTATGCATCACAAAATGTTCAGAAATTCGACAGAGAATTCAGTTCCTTCCATACAATCCTTTAATTCACTGTCAAACAAAAATATACATTAAAGTGTCCCTTTAGAGGTAAACTCACTCGAGTGACGTTGGAGTATTTTGAGACAATGAGGTTTAAACATTCAACATGTGATATTAAAATTACAAAAAATGTTCAAATTTATGAATTTTACCACTAAAAAAAACTAACCCATAAAAAACAAGTTTTTATTATACTCTCCTTCTCATTGAATAAGATTAGGTGCCTACTGAAATTAACTCATTTGTACTGATTCCAATTTGAAAAAACAATTAAAATTTCGAAAAATCCAAAATTATACTATAATTATTAAATTTTTTAAAACGAAAATTTGTTGGATCATTTTTATCATCGCCACGAGTCTGCCTGCAAAGTTTCAGCACGATTGGATCACGGGAAAAGAGTTAAAAATCGATCCAAATTTTTTCCGGCAGACAACAAACCGCAGACGCTACGAGTTAAAAGAAAAGGAGTAATAACTAAAATAGACATGGGTTATTTATTATAATTTTTACTTGGAATAGAGATGGAAAAAATATGAATGTTTGTATTCATAACTCATTTTGGCCAATATTCCGGTTAATGAGGTTTAGTTCTAAGGGGTCGAAATAATCGACGATTAAGGATCCCTTCATTGTAGTTAGAGAAAATGACCGCACATTCGCGCATCTTCTCGCTTGATCTTATCTACGCTCGGTTAAGTAATAACAAATTCGGCGTCTACCGTTAACACGACAGCGCTGCCTCGCATTCCTTAACAAAATTGTGCGAAGAATAGTAATCAAGGCCTTCCGTCGATCAAATATCTGAGCAACATTGAAGTCGAGAAGGCTAACATGAATAGGACACATTGTCGGAAGATTACGAGGGAAGATTACGAACAGACGAGATCTCATCCGGAAGGATGGCCGTGCGGTATGGTGGGTTTGATAAATCATAAACTAAAAAACTAACCCATAAAAACCAAGTTTTTATTATACTCCCTTTCTCATTTACTAGTGGACACAGGTTTGGTGCTTAACCTACGCATTGGGCTCGAGTCGGGCCACGCTACGAAAGCGAGAATAAAAAATTTCGAAAAATCCAAAATTATACTATAATTATTAACTTTTTTAAACGAAAATTTGATTAGATCATTTTTATCGTCGCCACGAGTCTGTCTGCAAAGTTTCAGCTCGATTGGATCACGGAAAAAGGGTTAAAAATCGATCCAAAGTTTTTTCGACAGACACGCAAGCAAGCAGACGCTACGAGTTAAAAGAAAGGGAGTAAAAACAAACACGCTAATACCCAAAAAAAAACTATTGAGATTAAAATTCGTCAGACCTCTCATTTCTATCTTATTCTAACACACCCTGTACATACATAGAAAATGAAAATAATATTTTTAAAAAAAGTTTTTTTTCTGTAATTTTTTAAATATTTTTCATTTTTAAAAATAAATATGATAAACTTCTTTTGCGTAATGTATTTGGCATCATCAAAATGTATTATAGTACGTAAGCTCGTAACAATTTAAACAATCAAAGTATAATTATAAAAAATTTCCCATAAATACATAGATGCAATGTGTGTACGTGTATATTTGTCCATTGAAAATACTTGTTCTAATTTCTAGAGTCGGAGATTCATTCTAGGATGGAATCTGGTCTGAAATCTGAAAATGATTTACGGCGCATTTGTAGAATTGTACAACTCAACCGCCATCAATGTTAAATTTTTAAATCAAAATTTGAAAGGACATCTCGCATGCAAAATATCACGGAACAAATTCGCGATGCGGTCTTAAAAAATAATATCAAAATCAAAAAATGAACAAAATTTGAGACAGGACTTAGAACTAATCAACTAACTCAAAATGAAATTTAAATTTAATTTAAAAAATAACTACGTTATATTGGAATGATGTTTCAGAAAATTGCCGACACTTTGGAAAAATTATAAATGCCACTAGATCGTGGTCCTCTATAAAAATAGATATAAATAAAATCTCAATTTTGCTAATACTATTTTTTTTTTAATTTTTCAAATGCAGTGCTCTGTGATACAAGAAATTACGAGTTTTCAATCTGCAAATAGACTCGCAAATGCGTTCGAATCCGTACATTATCCTTAAAAGAAATTTGTGATGGTGTTTTAGCCGTTGACACACGTAATTTGAGATTTGTATCTGATAGTGTCGAGGTTATATATAGCTCGGTTACATTCATCGATACAATCACATACAAATTACACGCAACCGCACCGTGCGTAACCGGTTAAAGTGACGAAAACAAACACAAATGTCCGGTCTTTCAACGTGACGCATCTACGGATATATAATTAATTTACAACAATTAACAGTCGTAGGTAATTTCACCAGTCGCGCAAAATGCGCCCACTTCAATTCACAGTCTTAAGTTCATTTCACGATACGTCTAATCCAGTTTACAATACTGACCATGAAAATTCTCATAGCTAGTAGCGAAAACTTTGGGGGAGTCTCCTTCTTCGTGAAATTTTGAATAGAAAATATTCTTTACACGCTTTGGGTGAAGTGTCGACAGTTATGCAGATTGACGACATCAAAGATTGCATTTTTGTTACAAAGTTGCTACACGTTAGACTGCAATGAAAGTAATTTATATCAACTATTAAAAATTCATTCGCTTGCGATTAAAACTTGTAGAAATTAAAAAAAATATGAGGTTATTGTCACTTTATTTGACTGTATTAAAGCGAATGAATTTCTGATATTCCGTACAAGTCACTGCAGTCAAAATCTAACGTTTTACAGAAAAGAAGTCAGAAATTTGTGAAAAAAAATGCAAACTTTGATGTTGTTTATCTCTGTAACTGTCGACATTTCACCCAAAGCTTAAAGGACACCTTCTATTCGAAATTGAATAAAGAAAACTCCCCCAATGTTTTCTGCTACTAGCTACGAGACACCCTTAATATCAAATTGACACAACCGACAAAATGATTTCAGATCAGTGTATCTGAATAGGTTTTCACAGTCCGACTGCCGTGTTGCGTCTGCCTCGCAAAGTCACATCCGATCTAAGTAAGCGAATTTCACAACATTTTTCAGTTCTTGGCGGCGGCCTGCGCCTGCGCTTTCTGCTGCGCCCTCACAAACTCGGGGTAATCTATGAAGCCGTCCTGGTTTCCGTCGTCCATGGTCAGGATGGGATCAATCAGGTTCACCAGCTCCTCGTCGGAGAATATCTTCTCGTCCACCTGATTCTGGTGCTGGCCGCCCGCTTCCTTCTGTTTGGATCCTTGTTCTTTACGATCGCACGTTGCGAAAATCAAATTTTAAATTATACAATGAATGTATCAGGGTCGTCACGAGCGGAGAATTCAGAGAGCGTACAGCAAAAAACAAATGAAAAACATTACCAGATTATTCGACCAATCACCAATGACCGTAAGCGGGTCCAGTCGGGAGCGGCGGGTTCGGACGGGCGTCGACGGAACAGCGAGAGGGAACAACACAGAGAAGGCAAAATTTAGTAAGGCGGAAAGCAAAAAACACACCACATGACATTGTGTACACATTAACACAGTCCACAATTTATAATACACGTCGCCAAGGGGCGCGAGACACACAGAGTAGCTGATTAACCGATGCGCTTTGTACTGAGAGCAGAAATAATCAACGGATGCATATCGATAATCATAATATTTTCCGAACATGTTCAAATTTTTTCAAGAACACAAATACTAGATTTCTGTCACCAGAGGCATCGTCATGAAACAAGATGTATTATAGATGTCTCACAGAGATGAAGCTACTTTATATGGGATATGGAAGTCTGGGTGTTTACCATGCTTACAGCCTATCACTGGCTGTCTACGTTATTAAGTGACTACACAATGTAACGTTCGCCGATCCGGCCGCAATCGACCAAACATCTATCAAGTTAGGAAAGATATATATTTATATATATGGTATTTATGTATCTCGCTTCTTTCATTCAACACAAACTACGCTATTGCCATCTATGGTATCCTCCTGTAAACACCCACATTTCCATACTACTTTCCCATATTCAATAGCTTCATTTCTGTGAGACTGTAATATATATCAATATTTATCGTTAATATTGCTGAGGATTTTTCATCATTAACGGAAACATACCCAGTAATGAAGACGTGTTACGGATAGCGATGTTACTCTCGATACGAGTAACACTGACTTACAGTGACAAAACAGCTCAACATGCGACTAGTGCAAAGTTTAGTCGGATATAAATTAAAATTTATCGCTAATCTCGGGGTGTCTCGCGCGCACGGATGAGACTCGTCTCAAAAGCTGCGTAAAGGACAGCACAGTATAGGGCTGTACTCGGAGTAAGCTACTGCAATTTTGTATATACTAATCTTTACAACTTTAAGTCTCATCCGTGTATACGCTCCGTAGGAAGTCAATATTAGGGTTAATAATATAAATGTGGTTTAACACAATACAACTTTTTTAACAAAAATATTATACGTAATATTTTACATTGACATTACACAACTAGTAGCAAAAACATATAAGTTTTCTTCAGTAAACTTTGAATAGAATACATTCTTTACACCTTGGGAAAAATATCGACAGTTACAGAGATAAGCGACTTCAAAGTTTGCATTTTTTAAACAATATTTTTGACTTACGTTTTGTAAAACACTAGACTATCATGGCAGTAATATATATGGAATATTAAAAATTAATTCGCTTTGATACAAGACAAATAAAATTATTAAAACCATGCAGAAATTTAAACCACATTTTTTTGCAGGGTTTTATTAATTTTATTTGGCTTGTATTAAAGTGAATGGATTTTTAATATTCCATATAATTTTCTTTCACTATAGTCTAACGTTTCATAAAACCGGAAACAAAAAAAATGCAAACTGATGTCGCTTATCTCTGTAACTGACGACCTTTCACCCAAAGTGTAAAGAATTTTCTCTATTCAAAATTGAATGACGAAGACTCCCCCGAAGTTTTTGCTACTAGCTACGAGACATCCTATGTATATACAAATGTCCCGTCGTCGAATATTTTTTTATTTTTTATTTATGAAAGAAATAAATACGAGGCAATTTTATTTTTCCCCAACACCCTTAGACCGGTGCCACACTGCTCGTGTCTTCCGCCGCGTCTTTTCGGATGGAATGGATCGACCGATCATCAGAGTAGTGCGTTTGATAAGCGCATATCGTATGGAAAGACATGCAGCGGCGTTCCGCGACCGAAGAGACGCTATGGAATATCTGCGCAGTGTGGCGCCAGCCTTAAACTCTACCAGTGGAGATGCCACCATCACCTGAGCCGTGAATTATATTGTTAGTATTGTCATCAAACCTTTTTCTACGTAAAATCTTACAGCAACGGCTGCAATAATCACGCAGATTACGTCTGCGTGTTAAAGTGTTTATGATTTTTTCATTTTGGAACGGCCACCATTTCGAAACACGATGGCAGACGGGGCTGGTTAGCGAACTTAGCTGAGACATGAACCAGCTCAACTTTTCAGGAAAGTTTCGTCGACAACGGATAAGAACTACAGAAGTTATATACAGGGTGTCTCTTAGCTAGTGGCAAAAATTTCAGGGGAACCTTCTTCTTATTTAACTTTTTTACGATATTTTATTTGACTTGAATAAAAGTGAATAAAATTTTAATATTCAATACAAGTTACCATCGCGATACTTTCAACGTTAAAGAAACATTGAAAAAAAAATGCATTCTTTGATGTCGCTTATCTCTTTAACTGTAGACATTTCGCCCAAAGTGTAAAGAATATTTTCTGTCCATAATTGAATGAAGAAGGTTTCCCCGAAGTTTTTGCTAAATTACAAGTAGATTCCTGCCTAAATTAAAAGTCAGAAATATTTAAGCAATAATGTCCTATTATGCAGAATATTTCGAGTGTCCAAAATTTTCAAGAACACAATAATGTATTTTATCCACAGGGGGACATCATTAATCAAGATATATTTTAGATGTCTCACAGAGACGAAGCTATATTTTCAAATCTATATTATATATATTTCCAAGCTATATTTATATAGTCTACCGTGGGTGGAATTGACAATATTATTATGTTTTTATAACCTGAAAACAAATCAAAATGATTTTAAAAATTCATCCAAAAAATAGAAACATGTTGAACCAGTCAAAATAAAAAATTCCATGCAAAAAAATCCTCTTTGCAATATGAGTGAAAATGCAATGGGATATGCATGAGGGCGATGCTAGACGTGTGCAAGCGATTTGATGACGTGGGACTCACCGTGCCAGTGTATGAGCGACTTGATGAGCTCGCAGCCGTCCAGCTTGTTGTTGTTGTCGGCATCGTGCATCTTGAAGTAGTGGAACTGCAGCTCCTGCTCCGACATCTTGCTCGTGTCCATCGGCACCTCCATGTGCTCCGCTATGTGCCTGCCATTTGAATGCCAGTGATTATTATTATTATTCTTTATTTATTTACTCTTTGGGGCTATTCAAGTACTACGTAAGCACCAAAGGGGGGTGGCATGTCGGATAGTAGGATAGGGTTTGCCATACAACACTTTAAGCGACACGATCTCGATGCATTGTTTATAGCTACAGATGCTCCTGGCAGAAGTGCGTATAACCGAGTAGAGCGCAGAATGGCTCCTCTCAGTCGGGAACTGACGACCGTGGCATTACAATGAATGAAAATTTAGAAAGATCCAATTCTGAGTTTGCCGGAAATGTATTAGCAGAGGTACGGAGCTCAAAGGAAATTGATCTTCCTGATTTACCAGACATTAAATGGTTTATGTTTATGTTCATTTATATAACCCCATTTTTCAGAGAGAAGAGTTCCTGCTTCTCCATAGATCGCAACACTGGAGGCACCTGATTCCACATAGCTGGGCCCGCAAAGCTGAAAGCACGTTCCGCAAACTTGGTGGCTCCATCTTCTGTGTATAGTTTTCTGGGATATTCTGCCGTGTATATTTGACCTCTCTGGCCAACGTTTCGGATCCCATTGCAGGGTCCATCATCAGGCATTGGCTGAGCACTTTCTAGATACGGGCCACCATTTTTCATTCGAGCCGAAAATCTTAGGAAAGCCCAAAAGTCACCACACGCGCCTGGTCAAAGAAGCAATTGAAATATACAAGCACCCGGTAAACATTAATAGGGATGACAGTCTTAAAAGTTAAAAACCTTGTGGTATCCGGCGCTGCAGGATAAATCAAATCGACGATCCGCACAGTCCGACATCCGTTAGTAGATACATAACACACTACATCAGACACACACCTTGCTTTCGACACGGTACCGCAATCCAGTATTTAACTTGGAGACACCCTGACTTCGGTACGGTATTGCAAGGCAATACTTAACCTACACTTCAACACTCACTCATCACATTAGCCCTGCAATGCGATGGACCCTGCAATGGGATCCGAAACGTTGGCCAGAGAGGTCAAATATACACGGCAGAATATCCCAGAAAACTATACACAGAAGATTCTGAACGGCCGTGAAAACCTAAGGACACTTTGGTGGCTCCAGGTCTCCTTGGTACTACCAGACTGCAAGGCGCCTCCGATTCAACTGACCGCAGTTTTCCAGTGATATTGCCTGGGAGAGGCTTACAGAGGTCAATCAAATATTGTGGTGCTTTTCTTTGAAGACTTTTGTACACCATCAGAGAGAGTTTGAAATTTATCCGCTCTGGCAGGCGAAGCCAATGTGGCTGCTTCAGCATTGAGGATATCCGCGAGAACTTTGATGCCTTGAATATAAGCCTCGCCGCAGCATTCATCACTGACTGAAGTCTGTCGAGCTGAGTCCTAGGCTGTCCTGCATATATTGAGTTGCAAATGATATTCAGAACATGTGCGTGAAAGCCAATATTTACTTCAAATTGTAAAATGTTTAAGATTTCTCCCACCGCTGATGATGAGGGGGGTTTAAAAATTACTAAAATTCTGCTTACGTAATACTTGAATGGCCCCTTTAAGAAGGCAGTACAAGAATTTATATTTCCTAATACCGACAGAATTACTTATTGCCAGTAATAATAATGTCAAATGTCCGTCCGTAACTTCCCATCCAGTAGCTGATCTCAATCCGTTTTCAAAATTAGCATATTTCAAAATTGTTATTAAATAAAATGAAGCTTTTTTGATAAATTACTCTGAATTTGATTAATTTTTTAAATATTTAGGTTTTTTTTTTCATATTTCAGTTTATGTCATTGGTATTAATCAATGTAACAATGTCCGTCACTTACGCTACTGGTGGTACAAATGATGACGTGTATACAATGATGTACCAAAAAAGTATTATTCTCTATGTAATGATGTCCATCACTAATGATACCAGATAGCTTAAATAATGATGAGGTATAAGAAGCAAAAAGAAACATAATTCTCTACTTAATAATGTCCATCACCAACATTATCAAGACGCTACGCTATTCTAGATATCGCTGTTTTCACAGCCTTGACTGGCTGCCGAAATATATAATAAAAGCAAGTTATTTTTTACAGGTATAATAGCTAGTAATTAATATAAATTTCACAATATTTTTTTGGGTGTATTCAAATTTTTAAGAACACAATTACTGGATTTTGTCTCCAGAGGGTTAGTCATTAATTAACATAAATTTTAGGTGTCTCACAGAGACGAAGCTATTTATTTGGGAAAGTATGTACGGAAGTCTTTTTTGGGCGTCTACAGGGCTGGCCTAAGCAATAACTTTTTTTATAATATAACTTTGAATTAACACTTCTTATTTTTTTATATTTTAGGGTTATCCAAGTTTAATCTTGGATGTGCAACCAAGTAAAGAAAAAAATGGAACCTGCTTATTCAACGAAGACTGATTGTATCGCGTTAGGTTGCTGGTTGCACATTTATTAATTATGGCTGAGAATCTCCCGATGATAAACGGTGAAAATATTATTTATTGCGTAATGTAATGCGATGCAGTGGTGACTTACTCCTTCTCGTGAGCCATGTTCCCCGGGTTGAGCAGCTGCGGGTTGTGGTGGCCGGACTGGCGGTGGTTGTGCTGGGCCGCCTGTCCCTGCACCTGGGGGGCCACTGAAACCAAGAACAAGGACGCCGTCAGGAACTCTGCTCTCGCAAACCGTTACTGATCCGTTACACGTAGCATAGGTGATATTTTAGAGTACAAACTATAAACATGTTATGCTCATTTTGAAGATAACATCATTACGTAATACACTTTTATGACGAGGAAATTGCGGTGATCGGCAGCTGCCCCCGACTCTAGCCGTGGGCAGAAACCTATTTCGGAACTATATTTACTCGCATTGCCTCCTGTTAATGCCATCTATTGACTTTTTGGGGTATTATTTTATACAAAAAATCAGATTCGGGTAAAACCGTCGTGGTCCGCTGTAATAGTTAAATTTATAGCTGTTTATCCAACACAAGAAACAGGAATAACCGCCCACCGAACATCAAAAAACGTCCTTGTCAATTTGACAGTACATACATTTAATATACGTACATACATAGAATATGTTTATGTAGTAATAAGTTGATTCAATATTTATATAAAAAGAGCATTAGTGAAAGAAATATGAACTTTGAAACTACAAAAAACTGTTTTTCTCTAAATAAATATTTCTTGACATTCATTTTCTCCCATGGAGTCTTTAATTCACGTCTTTCCTAAGCCCTAGTATAAATTTATAGTATCTATTTGGCGGTAGCTCCCTAGTCATTTAAAATAAGGGTTTGACCACCACTATTGCGGACTAGATTTGTTATACCCTGAAAAGACAAACTAACTAACTAACCATCATGCCGTTTCACCGCAGGGGTAGGCAGAGAGGATTGAACGCCACACTCTTCTATCCTGGCACACCACTTTTGCTTCTGCCACATTGATACATCTTCTCATACAAGTTCTACGGTTGTTGCGACTTTTAACAGGGACATCCTCAAATACTTGTAGTATCTGATCGCGCCAGGTCTTTCGCGGACGCCCTCTATTCCTGTTGCCTTCAACACCCGCCTCATATATTTTTTACCCATCTTTTTCTCATTCATACGTTCCACATGACCAAACCACTCAGCACTCCTTTCTTTGTTCTATCTACCACACTACACGTGGTACACAAATGACGTAAACCTTTGGATGTCCTCGAATAAACTGAAACTTAACCCGACCAAAACTGAGTTCCTTTGGACAGCTACCCGAAGACGCCAACACCTGTTGGAAAAACTCCCAAAACTAATGTCAAACTACTTGGAGTCTACTTGGATTCTAGCTTGTCTCTTAGTACACAAATTAATAGCACAACCAGCTCTGCATTCTATCATTTACGCCGCATTAAATCTATTCGCAAAAGCATCCCAACAGAAGCAACAAAATCACTAATAAATGCATACGTTATCTCTCGCTTAGACTACTGTAATGGTATCTACGCTCATCTCCCGAAACAGGAAATAAACAAATTACAATCTGTATTTAATGCCGCTGCAAGACTCATTACCGGCGTTTCAAAGTTTGCGCACATCTCAAACCATCTTCAAAACCTTCACTGGCTTAGATGTCCAGAGAGGATTGAATATAAGCTTTGCCTTACAATATTTAAGGCTATTCACAACATGGCCCCTCAATACATAACCGACTTCTGCATTCCATTCTCCACAAATAATAGACAACTAACACTTCGCTCAGCATCAACATCTAATACAAATAGGTTAGCTGAAGTAAATCGCGCCCACAAAACTAATTTCGGTGATCGTGCTTTCGCGGTGGCTGGACCAAAGTTATGGAACAAACTACCTAATAAACTGAGACAAACAGACAGCTTACCACAGTTCAAAAAACAACTTAAGACGCATTTATTTAGACAATCCTATAAAAACCTATAAAACCTATAGAATCTGACCACAACAACGCTAGCTAATGTTTTCCACTCCTATTGTGCACTCTGTGAAAACACATAATTCTTTCAGGGACTCACAAACTATTATAGTACTCAATTTTAATTCCACTTCTTGTATGCCACCTAGTGAATAAGTAATAGTAAATAAGTTTTTCCTTTTCTAGCAGTAAGTTGTCTTGTAAGATAATAATTTCTCTGTGTAAAGCGCCCTTGAGGTGAGTATTCGCGAAAACGGCGCTATACAAATTATCCAATTATTATTATTATTATTACAGTCAGCATTGCATTCACGTCTAATTTGTTCATTCCTCACTCAATCGACCAAAGATTTTCCACATAAGCGTCTTAATGACACACTTTTGCGCAAAGTGTGGTTTCAAAGTCTTCCATCATTAAATAAAATGATGCAAAAAGATTCTTTAAAATTTCAAGATATAAAGAAAGTGGAAAGAACTAACTTCCTTGCTGCTGGGGGGCGTATTGCTGCTGCTGCTGCTGCTGCTGTTGTTGTTGCTGCTGCTGTTGCTGAAGCAGCTGCTGCTGTTGCTGTATCTGCTGCTGCTGCTGGACGTGCTGCGGCTGCTGCTGCTGGTACTGCGGCTGCACGGGCACCTGCTGCAATTGTGAGTATTCAATCAGTGTGCCGAAAAAGAAGTTACACCATCTCGAGGCATCAAAATACACATTCAATTTCATCAGCTTCAAAATTTTGAACTAAATCATTGTACGGCATACATTGGTCTATATTTTAAACAAAATCATACATTGTTCTACAGTTTGAACTAAATCATTGTTTACAACATACATTGGTCTACATTTTGAACTAAATCATTGTTTACAACATACATTGGTCTACATTTTGAACTAAATTATTGTTTACAACATACATTGGTCTACATTTTGAACTAAATCATTGTTTACAACATACATTGGTCTACATTTTGAACTAAATCATTGTTTACAACATACATTGGTCTACATTTTGAACTAAATTATTGTTTACAGCATACATTGGTCTATACTTTAATCTATACTTTAAACTAAATCATGTTTACAGCATACATTGGTCTATAGATCATTGATCTGTTCTTGAGCGGGAGCTGTCCTCTTCAGAAGTAAGCTCTAGTTTTTAGTCTTTTTCTTTAGTCTTAGTCTTACCATCTTTCCAGCGTCCTCTAGACCTGGGACTGAATAGATCACAGGTGAACGGATTCTCGGGGAGAATGATCGGGGATCACGCTGTATCTGGTCATATCCGAAGAGCAAAACAATCTGAGGGCTCCTAACGCTTCTGAACTTGCAAAAATGCAAAAAAGGCTTGCATTTGAGGACTCTCTGGTGAGACCGCGGTTTTTCGACCAATTTTTCACAAATTCTGCGTATTGGTAACTTTCTGACATACATACCTCATATACACACAGGTGATACTTCAATCAACTTTGTTTGCAACGCGATAGCCGCACACTTTCACGTGATAGAATTGACGGCAAGTATTTTCTTGCTTAATAAGCGTAAATAAGTGATGTTGTCTTACGTGATGCTGCACGGGGACCTGGTGGTGTGACGGCATGTGCTGCTGCTGCTGGAAAACAAAAAAATATAATTTAATTCCACGTTCATGTGTAAACATTGCGTGTGCAGTGCTATGTCCATTTTTCAATCAGACATTCGGTAACCTAAATATAGATAGTGGCAAAAACTTTAGGGAAGTATTCCTCATGCAATTTATAATAGAAAATATTCTTTACACTTTGGGTGAAATGTCGACAGTTACGGAGATAAGGGGAATCAAAGTTTGCATTTTTTTTCTCGATATTTCTTACTTATTTTCTTATTATTTTTTATAATAATGAGGTATACCTATTTGGGTATACCTCATTATTATCATTTTTGCTTCTTATAATGCTTCTTATAAGAAGCAAAAAAAAACATAATTCTCTACTTAATAATGTCCGTCGCCGATATTATAAAGGCAATTCTAGATAGCGCTGTTCTCACAGCCTTAACTGGCGGCCGAAATATATAATAAAAACAAGTTATTTTTTACAGGTATAATAGCTAGTAATTAATATAAATTTCAATATATTTTTTGAATTACTGGATTTTGTCCCCAGTTTAATTAATTTAATTTATAATTTATTTATTAAATTGAAATTTCAAAATTATTTTTTTTTTTTTAATAATCGGAAATATATTTAAAAAAATGCAAATTTTGACATCATTTATCTCCGTGACTATTGCACCCACGTGACCCAAATTGCAAAAAATATTTTCTTTTCGAAATTGAATGTAGAAGACTCCCCCGAAGATTTTGCTACTAGCTATGGGAAACCTTGTATGTATGTAAACATCAGCACACGCCGTACAGTAAAAAAATCTGTGCATTACTATAATTTCTGTGAAATAAATCTACATTTAATTGGCGTATTATTAGTGTAACGTCACAGCGCAAATAATTCATAGTCGGCATGTTAATCTGCTGGAACCATCGGCACAACCAAACATACGTCAGCTATACGCAATATGTATTAGGAAATATATATATGGAGGCGGCTTTACTGCTTGCATTCCAATACACTAATATGTTGATTATCAGGGTATAGAAATTCACAGGGATGATCTAAACGTGACAAGACAAAATTGCATTTTTTTCAATACTTCTGACTTATTCTTTGCCTAAAGTTGAACTATCATTACAATGACTTATATTGATTATGAAAAATTCTCTTTACTACAAGCCAAATAAAATGATAAAAAGGTTGCAAAAATTGAAAATACAATTTTTTTAACAAGGTTTTTATCATTTAATTTGAGCTGTACAGAAGCGAATGAATTTTTCGTAATCATTATAAGTTACTGTAATTACAATTCAACTTTTTGTAAAAAATAAGTCAGAAATATTGAAAAAAAATACAAAATTTGATATTAGGTCACGGTTGTTTGAACATTTTCGACTTATTATCAAGGCAGGAATCCACCCGTTGAGTTTTTGCTAATAACTATGAGACACCCTGTATAGCGCGGTGATAAGAATCTGTGTACAGGCCCACCCTAATATATGGCCATCACATTTGGAGAGAGAGAGCAAGGATCCAGGCTGCCGAGGTGAGTTTCCTAAGGGGGGTAGCGGGAGTCGCCCTGATGGACAGAGTGAGAAGTGCCGACACAAGGCACACACTCGGCATGGAGCCCCTACTCTTAAAGATAGAAATATCACAATTGAGGTTGTTTGGGCATGTGCTAAGAATGCCAGAGGAACGAATATCAAGAAGTATCCTCCTGGCAACCCCGGAAGGAAGACGTCCGGTGGGTCGCCCCAGATTAAGCTGTGAGAAGCAACAGAAAAATGTGTACGATAATAGAATGGGCCTAGACTGGTGACTCATGCGGAAGCAGCGCAAGACAGGCGGGCCTTTGGGCCCCCGACCCTTTATGATGAACTAAATGCATTCTTTAGGAAAAGGGGTTGTGTCGCAGTCTCACTTATGTTTAGGACACATTTATAATACAGTTGAAGTATTTATTCTTGCATAATTAAATCCCCCAGTATAACCCTTCCTTGTCCGCATCCATCTCCTACTAGCTCTCGACTCGGAGCTACTTTCTTTATTGTAATATTGTATTTCAACTGTTCACTAAATTTATTTAACTTCCATATGGCCTTTTACAAAATATACAATAAAAAGTCGGATGGTTATAAAGATTACAGTACATTAAGAGGATAAAGTATGTATAATAGATTTGAATAAATTAAAAACAGGAAGAAAATGAAAAATTGAATTACCCATTACCGTTTTTGTTGAGACTTAAAGAATTGATTCAATTTAGTCCTAAACACAGTTATACTATCAGCAAAAATGTCGACCACCTCCGCAAGTTCATTCCCTAATGAGTGCAGTCTGGGGATTACGGGGTTTGCTAATGCATTAGTACTGACATTTCCTCTAAAATGGAATAATGTACTGTGTCTTGATGACCTCGATGGCGCACATAAGTCGATCAGATCAACTAAGTTGCGGATGGTTGGAAGAAATTGCTAACCGGCAATAAACCCACCACTGAAATAGTACGCACGCAAAAATTTAATAAATAAATTAAATTAGCAGCGCAACCCAAGTCCATAAGAATCTTTGTTTTTAAATCTATCATTTCTCGAGTTATTTCATCTAATCCTATTAAGGCTTCAGTATTCAGTATTCTTAAGGATTCAGTATTCTCAGTGATACCTGGTAATTCTGGGGCGGAACGCCCGGAGCCACCCTCTGCGCCAGACCATACGCCAAGCACTGCACCAGTCCTATAAACAGTGCAGACTTCATGTTGTACTCTTGTCGTTGTCACCTGAAATGAAATTATAAACGAGTTTCTAAGTGCATTGTTCAGTGTACGCTGTTGTCACCATCAGCTTAGAGTCTGTAATCCCTAACACGGGATAGCGACCGAATAAAAGGCAGGCGGTTGCGGTTTTCCCCAGTACGTTTTCAGATAACTTGTGTCAACTGACCCTAACAAAAACCCTGCGCTAACTGCACGCTAGTTAGAAGAGAGAGTGAGAGTTGACACTTTCCCTTTTTAAAGCAGCGCCACTTTGTACTCCCAATAAGTTGGCCTGCCTCGATACACCAGAGTCAATATTGATGGAGCTAGAGATAACTGATGGACGAAATATATATTTTAAAAATATCCTGCAGTGGACCAAAAAAATGGCTAGACGATGATGGTAAATATAGGGAATCAGAATCATATTAAAAAAATTAAATACACCAAAATTGTATAAATGAGAAGAGCACTCAATTGGATGGAAATTAAAAAAATACTTATTTATAACATTCTCATATTTGTACATAAAATGTTCATTAGCAAAATGGCAGAATATTTTTTGAACAAAATTATTGTAAATAGTGAGGTACATACATATAACACCAGAAATAGGAATAGCATAATATTACCATATAAGAAAAAAGTATATACACAGAATTGTCTAATGTACAGAGGTGTGAAAATATATGATGAGGTGCTCAAAAACATGAAGAATATAAATAAGATGAATGTAAGTATATAATTATTCTAAAAATAGTATAGAATTGTAGAGCATAAGATGTATTATTTAATATTATAGATTGTAAACTAGATGGGATAATGGGCATAGTCTTCATATATCATGTTTTATTATTAGAGTATCATGTACCTTTTATCCTGTTAGTGTCACTTATAAATAAAAAAAGTGTAAAATACTAGTTAATATACAGGGTGTAATATTAACTAACTTAGGAAATAAATAATAATAATAGGAACGAAACAATATAAAATACACGAATGTCACTATTGCGTCAACAATTAACGTGATTACGAGCCTTAAATGAAGAAAAGGAAGTACAGATCTATGTTCAGAAGAGAAAAATCGAATGGCTCCGTTGCAACTTGCGTTCTCTATCTTCATCCGAGGAGTGGAAGCATGAATGAGGGTCAGTTATTGGATTATAGTAAGTTTTTGATTACCATCAATTTTAGCATTTTTGTAAAAATCTATGGTTTTTATGAAAGATTTCTATCATCCTAGTTCTACCACCAGCTTTAAGAAGCAGTGTGCGCAATTTCTGATGGCGATTATTTATTAGTTAAGTCGCTTGTCATTAGTTTGATTACCTTATACACAGGATGGCCCCAACCAACAGTTAAAATAATGCTAATCACTTCTCGCTAGTGAAAATATTCAAACATACAAAAAAAAATATGCACCTTGATCTGTACTACGCGAAAAGAATCGAGGAATTCATAAAATACGGACAAAAATGAAAATAATTTGACTTACCGGCAAAAATATTAAAAACAAGCGGAAGAAAACCGAAACATCTGTTTAAATTTGGAATTTGTTGACACGGCAAACAATTGAAAGTCCGCAGCGGCGAAGAAGCGCGCGCTTCCGCGTTGAATTAAAGGAATTTGGTATTATTGAAATATCCCAAACCAGACGACGCTAGCCTGGCGTCTCACCTTGAATGTTCAGAAATCCACGTGTGCATGAATGCCGTGTTCCCTCAGGTATCGACACTCAAACCTGTGGCGGACCGCGAATATTACACGTCAGTGACGTTTGTCAGAACGACAGGCGCCCGCGGCGGCGGAAAAAGGGTCGATCCTCTTCGCGCGAGCGCCCTTGGGATCGCGGATGAGTGAGACAGCGAGTGTTTGTCGGTGTGGCGCTCTTTTCTGAACAGGTTTAATGAAATCTAATTCCAAATAAGCGCATAGTGTAATACGCAGATGCAGGTAAGGAATACATATTTTTTTTAAAGTCTGTGATGAAAATGGATATTTAATCTTATGTGTATTTAAGCCTAGGCAGAGGATAGAGCGCCACATTCCTCTGTCTTGACACACAGCTCTCGCCTCATCCACATTCTTGCATCTTCGCGTACAAGCTCGATGTTTGTTGAGGCTCCTAACAAAACCGTCCTCCAGTATTTGGGTAGTCTGGTAAAGCGAAGGGAAAACTAAATTTCAAAATGAACACGCACACATTCACCACTTTGAAGACTATAAAGTGTGTGCTACATTTGTAGTAGGTATCGAAGAATTACACATTTCATCTACTTCAATAAACTACACGAGTGAAGTAGTCGTAGTACTACGAATTTGTATCTGCTACAATGACCTACAAGAAGTACTCACTTCTTGAAAAGTGTACTACTACAAAATTTTCAAATCCGTTTCCAGGCATTTCATCATTCGGTTCCAAAATTTTCTAAACTGGTGAGGCAGGGTTGTTTCAGTTTCCAAATATTTCCTCATTTAGCTACATCAGCTTTTCAAAACATAAAATAAGACGAAAGGGTGGGATTTCAAAAAGACGTTTTAGCTACGTCAACTTACATGCAAATCAGCCAAAAAAAAAATTACAAAATTGAAGTGTGCGTACTTTGAAGTATGACGTAATTTAAAATGTACAATTTGAGGTGTGTACTTTAAAGTATACAATTTGAAGTGTGAAATTTTAAGTGTGTAGTTTTTAGTACGCAGTACACTTACAAACGTGTTAAGTGTGCGCTTCACTATAATGTAGTACTACATTGTAGTGCTTAGTACTGATCGAAACCATCACTAGTATGATTACGTTACATCTGGTCACGTCTTCAACCAGCACCACCTATACACTGGTGTTGCTTCAACACCTCCGAACCATCTGAGCAATCGTTTTTTGATTCTTATATCCGCTTTTATCAGATTTGCATTCTTTTCTAAAATCTTCATTCTTTACTCTATCTTAAATATAAACTTCTAAATCCATAATTGAATTAGTTAAATTTACTTAATCTTTCTTTTTTGATAAATTTTTTGATAAATAAATTTGGAACAAGTAGATGAGTTGTGTACTTGGGAAGTATTTTTTATAGAAGAGGGAATGTTGAGAAATATATAGAGAGGAGAGTGACTGCCGGGAATTTTTTCTTTTGCGAATAATTTATAATAGAAATAAGTCTACCGAGGCAAAACTAGCGGTACACAATGGAGTTCTGGTACCGACACTAATGTATGGAAGTAAAGCCTGGAGCTGGCAGAAGAGGAACGAAAGTCGATTGAATGCAGTAGAGATGAGATCCCTTAGACGTATGTGTGGCAAATCCATGTATAATAGAGTAAAGAATGAAGATATTAGGAATGCATAATACATAGAATAAAAATAGGGTCGCTCAAGAGGTTTGGGCATGTTGAGCGAATGAATGGGGAAAGAATGGTAAGAAAGATATATAATGCAAGTGTTGGCGGCGCCAGAAAGAGAGGGCGACCAGATTAACCATATACTGGAAGATGGTCCTGTTAGAAGCCTCAACAACCGTCGAGCTTGCATGCGAAGATGTATGAATGTAGATGAAGCGAGAGTTGTATGTCAGGACAGAAGAGTATGGTGCTCTATCCTCTCTGCCTACCCCCACTGGGAAACGGCGTGATGGTAATTTAGTTAGTTAGTCATACATTTAACTGTCAAAAATATCGTCTAGTCCAAGATCGAGGCAGATGAAAATTATTACTTATACTGTCTGAAATCTGAAACATCGGGTCATACTTATAGTATACTTGATTAACAGTATGTATAACAGTGTATACAATATTGGTATATATTGTATAATATACTCTAAAGGGTCAACATTACAACAGCTTTTTTTCGCTTATGAATCTGCCTAAGATAAAAATGGATTTTTATAAGGATAGGTGGTAGTATACAAGATCATTGTTACAAGTTTCTTTATAGACGAAGGTTGAAAGTATTTAAGAATAAAAATATGCTTAGCAGGGGTGGTACAGTACATTTCTTTATAGTTTTATGTTTTAATTTTACTGAACGACTGGACGTTGCTGGTGAAGGACTAAAATCACTTGTCCAAATGGCCCTTCCCACGTCATAGATAACAGTAGTTTGTAATTAAATATTCTTTCTATGGATAAGATGTACTGTCAACAACTGTCATTGGTCTATATTCTGTGACTGTCATTTGCTGTGATTTATACTAAGGTTCGCTATTTTTATTAATTGTATTATATCAACTGTGTTTTGAGTGATTTTTGTATCCTCCCATTTCAAAATATCCAGGAAAAAGAAAGAACTCGTCATACAAAATTTTCCATCACAAAATTTGAGTACTTGTCTGGAGTGACGCGCCGGGGGCGCCCTCTTTCCAATGTTTAAACTATTTTGTTATATTTCATTTTTTTGCAACATAGAGCTAATAAAGCACGTATTTAGATTACGATGTTTATAATTTATTATGTTCTCGTTCTGAGTCAGTACAAGCAACAATTTGATATTAAAATGGCGCCATAATAAAAAACCACTACAAGTAAATGTAACTCTAGTCACTAAATTCGGAATCCCCCAGGGTAGTATATTAGGGCCAATCTGTATTATAACCATTGATGGTAGTGTTATTTGTTTCGCCGATGACACTGTGCTGCAATTCCAAGCAAATACATGGTCATCAGTATTTAAAAAAGCTGAAAAGGATGTATGTACTGTAAAAAAATGGCTGTACAGTAACACCTTAACACTAAATATTAATAAAACAAAATATATAACATCCAGCAGGCTAAATCCAAGATAATGGTCCCATTGCACATACAATGAAAATGAGTATTTCACTATATTATTGAATGTGCTAATAACAAAATGAAAGATAATTTACGTTTAAATAGTAAGTATTAAATAAGATATTACACTTTAAAGTTCCGAAAAATGCACTGCATATTTTGACATTTCACAGGCAATATATGAGGTTAGGTTAGGTTATTAGGTTTGGTTTGTTTAATTTAGATTACGATTATTTTAGTTAGATTAAATTAACAGGACGTTAAATTATATAGTGAAATACTTATTTTCGTTGTATGAACAACGGGACCATCATCTTGGATTATTCCCATCCAGCATAAATATAAATGGTCAACCATCGGCTGAACACAATATAAAAATACACGGTTGCTCCAATTTCAACACTGAAGATTGTATATGTCCCCACATTGAACATACTGATCAAATTAAATATTTAGGCATTATAATCGATGCTCATCTCAAATGGAATCTCCACACAACACATCTCAAACAAAATAAAAAAAAGCTTTTTTTTTCTGCGCAATATTAGAAACTTTCTAATATTTAAACTCCTAAAAATGATATACTTCGCAATCTGCCAATCAATTATAGAACACGGCATATTTGCATGGGGAGGAGCAACTATGAGTGCACTCAATCCAATTATTGCAACTCAAAAAATTGATATAAAAGTAATCCTCAAAATCTCAATTTTAACAAGGACAGATGAAATATTCAACAAATTCGATGTATTCGATATACATAAAACAAATTTATGTGAATACTACTCTTAAATACACATACAAACACAAAAATACACAGTTTAAACCAACTCAAACAATAATTATCACACAGTCAAACAAACTCAATCTACAAATCCCAAGGTTACACACCACGTATAGACAAAGGAGCTATAACTATTTTGGACCCAAATTACTCAATTGCATGCTTGACGAATTAAAACAATCCGGGCTAACCACAATTTACAACCCTAACATAAAATAAAACAGTGGATCCGTAACATGGGGAGAGATAAAATAGGCACACTTACACAAACACACTAGCACAATACAACCTCATATATATGATATATTTTCTACTAACTGTGCCCGCACGACTTCACACGCGTAGATTTTTAAAAGGTTGTTTGGATCGTCAAAGAACTTTCGCGAACCTTCTAGAACATTTTCCTTCCAGAATTTCGAATGTAAAGGAACCTTCTAGACACATCTACACATTCCGCCACTCAGTTTAGAACCTTATAGAACTTTAGGGAATTTTCTAGAACCTTCTCCTTCCAGAACTTTCCAGAGCAGGTTTTTCCGGAACCTTCTAGACTTATCGACACAGTCAGCGCGCCTATTTTGAAACAATCTGAAGCATTTGCGGCCTTCCCATAACAAAAAGTTGTGCTAGAAAGCACATTTTCGTCACCCTCCCACCCACGCACAGCTACCCCCACCAAACTCGCATATTTTCGATGTGACACCAAGGGCTATCCACCACCATAACCACCGGTGGGTGGTTGTGGAGAAAACTTGGCGGATAGGGAAACACGGGTTTCTTTTTATATATATATATATATGTATTGATTATGTTACTTTAAACACTTTATTATCTATTTACTATGTTTTGAACCTACACAATATTGAGAAAAAAATATGTAAACATTGGATAAGTGCAGAATGTGAGGTCCAACGTCGATCTCTGCGTAAGCAAGTATCCTCGGTACAGTTGAGTGCCGCGATTTATAAAAATAGAATTGATTGAAATGCATGAATCAAAAAAGTATACAAAATAATAAGTTCACTTCATCCGTGGATAAACACCAAATGTTTACGGAAACAACTTAATTTTTGCAAAAGGCTCGATTTCCAGTGGCTAGATTACTTTCACTTTTTAAAAAATATTAAATTTATTTTTGAGTCGAACAAATTAAAAATTGTCATATTTGTTGAATACAGTAATAAATTTACAAACAAAATATATTTTTGGTTTAGGTTAGATGAAATTAGATTATTAAGATAAATCATAGAAGTCCGACAGAGACAAATCTATTTATATGAGAAATATGTATAATATGAGGAACAGTGCTTATGTGCTTCCCGTCTATTGCTCCTAAACAGTTAGGAAATTGCCATCTATCTTCAAAATCATTTGCTACTTTTTTCCAATTTTGTTCATTTTGTGGCATCGGTAACAACAAAATTATTTAATTACAGACTTACAATGAAGATGTGACACCACCACATCACAAGCGAGCACTTCATCAAAACGATCCCAAAGTACAAGAGCAACTTCCTTCAAGAGAAGAAGGCAACGGCAGACCTCATTCCGAATAAAATTTCAAAACAGCTGGACACAACGGGTCCTATGGCAAAGCAAGATTCATCGGATGCTTTCGGCCAGTACGTGGCGGCAGAAGTGCGTGCTTTGCCAGATGATATGAATAAATGTGCAAGAAAATTATCAATGACGTAATTTTTCAGGCTGCAATGGGTCAACCAAACTGTTTGTCACGCATTGTTGCCGAACCCACATATTCCGCCTTATTATTAAACACAGGCAAGGAGGGTACCATGCCAAATGAACATAACTGCCTGTCCATCCCAATGTGAATCTACTCTGACTACATACAAAACTAATATTATAGGTGATTCTTTTATGAACGCATGAACATTAAAAAAATGTTAAAAGAGTTAAAATAAAAAATGTTTATAATAATCTTTTAATGTTTAAATAAATTATAGCATAAATATAAAATATTGTCTAATTGTTTTTGTTATTTTATTATCTAATTGATGAAGGAACGTCGTTTCCGAAACCGGTTGGTTTTATCAAAAAAATTTTAGTGGAGATAAACAAAGTTAATTGGTTTATTATATAGTTTTTATTCCCGACTAAAAACCTGCACCTATTTGAAATAACTAGAAGTTTTGCGCAACCTGTGGTGTGTATGTATAAAGAGCTTTTTATAATGTTTTTTTATTCTTAGTTATTAAACAAGCAGCGGGTGACATTAGCAAAAATTACTTTTCACTGTCATTATTATCGATTAACAAAATTCTCTAGTGTAGTGTCCGGTAGTTGCACTTAAACTGACAGAAAAAATCGAGTGCTCGCACGAAGCAGTGATCGTGAGTGTGGTACGAATTTCATCCGCCGATGTGGAGTGCTGTCAAATGGAGTGCCCGTGATTGGGGGCCTTAACACTGCCAACACTGAGCAACCAGTTTGGAAACATTTAATGCAATACTATAATACTTCAATATCGCCCTGATGTGGGACCACAGTTCTGCATCGAATCGTTTGGCTTAAAAGACGGTGACGAAGAAAGCCGACCTGTTTGACAAGCGCGTTCGAAATCGTGCTGCTTCGGCACCTATTAATCAAAAAGATTTCCAAATCTACAGCAAGATTACCAACTCATTTGAGTACGCTTTCTATTTGCACAAATCTACAACGGAGCAATCATAAAATTGATAAATGAATTATCACAATACTGTCCACATCACGCAAGGTGTCTACTATTGAACGTGTCGGATAAACTCAAAGAGGATTCTTTCCCAACAAAAAATGCTGAAAATAATATTTTACAGAATCTTTTCAAGAGAAATGAAACCACAGCGAGAATACGGGTGACTACCAAGTTGTACCAGAGAGAATTGCAGCCAAATTTAACTGTATTTCCTATTACATTATAAACGTTAATGAAAAACGACATCTGAATTATTTAAGAATCAAGGAACATTTGAGATGTCTAAATAGCAACGGATTTTCAGAATTTTCCAACCATTTGCTGGAACATAACCATACTTTCGATATCAATTTAAGTCTTAAATATTACATAATAACAAAAATAAAAGGCAGTTAAATAGTTTTGAAGTTTTAGAAATAAGAAAAAATATTAATCACTTATTAATACTTCACCGTAACACACTTGTATAGTTAACTTTTTCAATTTTAGTACACAAAACAATCCTGAAGAAGAGTTCTCGAAACATTTAGATTGTATAACCTAATAAAGTGCTGAAAACAAAGTGATTTGTGTTTTACATTAATAATAATGTCACCACAAAGTTCAAGCCTCCATTCAGAAGAAAAAATATTCTTCGAACAATCAAAATATTAATCTGAATGTAATAAATAGCCAAATTTAATTCCCAAACAACCCTATTCTTAATATTTTTCCAAATATAAGTAAAAAAACCTACATTGACATCCCTTAGTTATTCCCCCAACACTTCTATTTACCCCGCCTGCACTCCACACCCCTAGTTAATTTTAAGTCTATATATTGATCATTTAATTGAGTATACGTTGTATCCTCCTGTGGAAAGGAACTCCTTTCCCGTAACTTGTAGGGCTGTTTATTCATATTGAATAAAGAAAATAAATATTCAGTGGTATATACCAAGCTATGTTTTATTTAAACTAGTTAACTTAGTTTACACCACTAAAATTTATTTGGTAAAACCAACCGGTTTCGGAAACGACGTTCCTTCATCAGGGTATACCCAATACTATAGTACTAATACTATACTATAGTACTATAGTAGTAGGGTATACCCAATACTATTAGTACTATAATAGTACTAATAGTATTGGGTATACCCTGATGAAGGAACGTCGTTTCCGAAACCGGTGGTTTTACCAAATAAATTTTAGTGGTGTAAACTAAGTTAACTAGTTTAATTATATTCATAATGAATAACCACAAAGTAATAGCAAAATACAACAGTATGTTTTATTTAATTATTAAATATGTCACCACAGAGTTATAATTCGTTCATTCAAAAAGAAATTATCTCATTGAGTTCTGGCATTATACTTATTTACGGAACTTTGCTATGCTTGTTACCATATACAGGGTGAAATATTTAGTGAAAAAGGAGGCAGTCAGCATTGATGTAGAATATATATTACGGGTAGCTGGAATTTTTCTCGGAACAGAGGTGGTCAAGAGCTTTACAGATAAGGAGGGACTTGCCATAATGTCTCAAGCTGTCGGAATGGAGCGTCACCCAGTGATAGGGCACATCAATTTTGCAGATAAGATAGGACTGAACTTCATTACCTGTGTTTGCTCTGTACTTACATTTTATCTTTCAATTTTGTTTGTGGATTGTATTTTCAATTATTAAATCGTATGATTACAAGTATTATCAGTTTTATTTTTATTACTAGGGGGTAATAAATAAATAAGTATTGTGAATGTTTTATTCTTTATGGCACCGTATTATCATCACGAATTAGAATATTTATCGTCTTATCAAGCATATGAGTAAATTATCTTTGTTTTAATCACGGAAATACCACGGCTGGGCTGTGCACTCCATATTGAGCGAGTTGATTAGCTAAAGAAAAGTTATTTTAATCAGAATGTTAGTTAACTTAGTAAAAACCACTACCAGTAACTAACATTCTGTTATAATGTCTAACCACAAATATAAATATTAAAAATATTATTTTAATCATTTTTTACGCTTCAGGAGGCCAAATCATAGAAGCGAAATACATCACAAAACACCCAGGCTCGAGTAAATCACATAGATTAAAATTGTGACCTCACCGGGAATCAAACCCGGGACCCTCGGTATGGGAAGCCAGTGTCGTACCCACTGCGCTACGAGGGCTGCCTGATTTGTGTTTCATTGTAATGATTACAAAAGACTACTCTAGCTTAGCCATTCAAATATACGAAACGTTCCTAGAAATCGAACATATATATATATAAAACTTTAAAAAAATTGGTAATGTGTGGATGTTCTTACCATATTGGTGAACGTTGCATTGTGTAGAGTGAACACTTAATCCAGCTCATACCCTGGGCCATCATATAAGAGACTTCCATACACGTTTCTCATATAAAATATGTTTGTGAGACTTTTATAATTTATCTTAATTAATTAATCATCTCTCTGGAGACGAAATCCAGTAACTGTGGTCTCAGAACATACTTACAATTGAAAATATTGATAAAAATATAATTTGAACCCTAGAAACTTATCATTCAACAATTAAATCTCCCTTTCCAATCGTCATTACAACCTGTACTACCAATTACAGTGGTTATGGTTGGTCAGTTTCTACAATTTTTGGAAAACAAATCTAAGTTAAGTATTTCGTCAGTTTTGGCATTGCATCATGCCCTCTTCCAGGATTAAACCATCTATATCGGTGTGCATATTTTTCTTACCCCACTGGCTCATTTATGGAAACTTCGCCTTTCTCTCTCTCGGTTATTGTGTTCAACGGTGCCTCCACTCTAAGTGATCCCTGCCCTTGTCATGCGAGGCTCTGGTCGTATTTGGAGCCGTCCACGATATTGTCTACATAATTTTGAACTATGTTTTGAGTCATCTAGCTGCATTTTCAATCCATTTGAACACCGGACGGCGCAGAATTTTCTTTAAAAATTTAATTTACACACAAAGCAAACACATTGTGACGAGACATAATATCTTTAAATAAAATATCACTTTGTTTGACAGCACTTTAATGAGTTATTTTATTTTATTTTGTTCGGTCATCCAACAGGGAGACACAATCGCTTGGTAAGATGAAATACAAAAAAAAAAATAGTTAAATGTTTCCCACAATTAAAGGATAACACAAATAGGACATAGCCACACATAAGTCAATTTGACAATGACAGATAAAACATCATTTAACCGATTGTTCCAAATTTAACTTACCTAGCTGGTAATAACTCGGTAAAAACCAACCTAGCTGATATAACGAGTTATTTCCAGCTAGGTTGGACATATTCAACCCTGATGAAGGTTCAGCTGTGAGCCGAAACTAGTCGGAAATAACTCAATAAAGTGGTGTCAAGGTGATATTTTATTTTACTTTCATATATACATTCCCATTTGTTTAGGCTGTCAATTTACAGGATTATCGCCGTTTATTTCGGCGCACGATTGACGTGCCGTCATTCTTCCATTAGGCTTTGACATCGATACAGATTTAACAGACTCGAAGTTGTAAATTACACTGTCGCATAAAGCTACCTGTTGAAATATCTAATTCCTCGATAATATTTTTTCTGTTTTGTGAACTTTCCATATTTAATTATTAAAGTTGAATTTGCGAAAACACATGCTATTTGTCTCACTTCTATTTTTTTAAAATAATAATAGGGAATATGAATTTTTGCAAAGTAACCAACCACTCATTTTGTCGTGAGATTTTCCAACTAATTGTAGCATTTTTTTACCCTTCATTTTTTTTTGAAATAGGGATGCGAATACGGAATACGTGTCACATCAATATTCTTACTATTTTCAAACCAAGCTAAACGCTTGTGCTATGAAAATAGGACTAACTTGCTGGTCTGGAGTGAGGTTCGAATCCGCGACATTTGTATCACGAGGCGAGAGTCCTAACCATAAGACCAACAAGCTACTCTAATTTTTTTTCAAATGTCAAAGTTCAAACTTTCCAAGCCGTCTAATCAGTTGCTCTAAGAGTTCTAAATGCCATAAAACGAGTGCTCATGTTTTCGGCAATGTAAACATTCTGTTTTCTATGCGCATCAGTCTCTGGTTAGTCACCTGACTACTCCTCGTAATTGAGTGGCTTGTTGGAGTAGTGGTCGTAACGCTGGCCTAGTGATCTGGGGGTCGGTGGTTCGAGGCCCATTCCAGGACACCAGCAAGTTTGTCCTATTTTTATAGCACTAGCATTTAGCTTTTTTTTAAAATAGTAAGAATATTGATGCGACACGCATTCTGTGTTCTCTTTTTTTTAATAAAAATATTGCATTCACCACGTCGCTCAGTCATGAGCTAATCGGCCAGGAAGAGGGAGCACAGGGCATCGGACGAAATGAAATAAATACCAAAAAAATGACTATATTTTATTGATCAAGGGTGTCGTTTACACCACAACGGTTCGACACATCCAAAAAATAACGCTAAATTATTGTAAAAATGTTTTTCTTCCACACTTTGAACCGTACTTCAATACTAAAATATCAGACAACGCAATGTCGTATATTACAACGTTGCGATATCGAACAATGTTTCAATTACCGAACGACACTCGTCAAACAAATAACATTGTACAATTTCAAATAAACAAGATACAAAATAAACATGTGTATATAAAAATACTATATATATATATTTTATTATTTTTGTAAATAATGTAAAAAATAAAACAAAATTCTATATAAAAACAAACTAAAACCTACAAAAGTACATAATTTTTAAATAAACTTACGTAATTAAGAATGGAAAAAAAATTGTCTATTAATCTATTACGTTAAAAATACTCGTGGATCCGCTCATGGCAAGCATCGGCGGCGACGCCCCAACCGCGATTAGAGGTAACTTATTTTGTAAAACATATTTTATCAAGTAACAAATGTAGATACGTCAGGTCACCGTACCGTCACGTTAGATCACAAAAGTGACTCAAAGATTAAGTAACATTACATTTACAACAGAGATTAATGTTTTAAGATAACACTTTAATCAAAAATATTCGACATTGAAGACACGTCACCGAGTAAATATATTAATTGAGTGTTTGATAACAGTGTGACGCACAAACGAGTCAACCACAGTCTATTAAGTAGGCAAAATATTCTTCCTGTATTTAGACCTCGTTATTACAAAGAATACTTTTAAAAGTACCACAATGGTGGAATGATAGCGACTGGTCTATTCTGAGCCGTATCTAATGCAATCAAGGACAATGTAGATCATTAATGATATAAAGGAAGACAGGAAAAGAACAGGAGAATAATTTCAATTATCATCATCACCACTGTTGACTCTACAACCCTTGGTGGGTCTCGGTACCCTCAAGAGTCTTCCTTCACTCATCTCGTTGTTCTGGATCTCCAATGCGGTTATGTCTTTGATCGCACCATCTCAATTTTGGCCTTGCTTAGCTCCTTCGCCCTATTGGTCTTAAATTCAGCTGAGACTTTTGCGCTTGCACTCGTTCCACATGACCCACTGAATTCTTTCCAATTTTATGGCGCTTGGCCTCTTAAAAAAAGGAAAGAGCTCGTTTTTATAGCGCGTGCGCCAAAGATTTTAATTGATATAACACTTAAAACTACGTTATACAGGACGTTACGTGGCCAGTTTAAGAAGCAGTCCGAAGCCAGAGTGCGGTACTCAGCGCTTTGCATCCCTATCGATAACCAGATATCATATCTGAAGATGACACCAATACATTGACAAAAATCTGCTATTATTAATCAAGTATTGATTATATTTATATAATTAATTAAATATTGATGCAAAGCAAAAGACATATTTCAGTTTGGTAATGCGTGAGTATTACTAAACTAAAATATACAGCAACTTTGCATGATTTAATTAAGGTGACGTGTCTTCAGAGCGACTTTACATAAGATAGAAATGACCTAACATTAAAGAAACGTAACCTACCTTTAAAAGACATAAAAACCCCCTCATCTCATTCAGAGTGCTCCTAATTAAGTAAATCAAGCGTAACCGTATAGGACGGAGCGTCTTTCGCAATACAGAAGGTCACTTAAAAGATTGCTTTGAAACATTCCGCATACGGCCGGTTCGACGTGTCATTTTACAAACTTAACAACGAAACGACCCATTGAAGCTATTTTCGTCGTTCTGTGTTTGTTGCAGAATGGATGTAGGGAATTAAAAATCCCATGTCCAATTTTGAAAGTCTTTAATTATATTTCTACTACATGAAGAATGCAGTGGTGATGCATATCATACATGGCACACTTGGTCCAGAATATTTTACGAGTGGATATCCGTGGCCCCTGTTGGCTGCGCATAAACGTTGTCACACATCATTCTGACAAAATAAACACACATTAAACATTTTCCCCGAGGATTCACGACACTCGACATAAAAATAAACAAATTGTTTACAAGAATTTTAAGTACATATCTACCCTGGACTTAGTTACAAAATATTGATGGGTTTGTTATCTGACCGTCCACCGATTTGATTACTAAGCTGAAAATTGTTCAAACCCGAGATATATATTTTAGAATTTTTCAAGCCGTGTGTAAAATTTCCACGTTGCTAAAATATCATGTTTAGTGGACATCCGGAGCTGAAGTGGACTACAGATCAGAGCGCGCAAAGCAGTAGGATCAGGGATGAAAATTTGGAAAGGCGGAAGGAGAAAGATGGCTTAAAATTCTTTTCAATCAAATGCATACATCGCGCTCCTAGCCTCAGGCTTTGGGTACGATACGAGGGGCGCTGGACGTGGTATAAAGTGGCTGGCGGTAACCCCCGACTCCGAGACGACTCTGTGCCGCTCGTATGGTACCCAAGGCCTTAGTCTATGACAAGTCAAAAATGTTCAGTTTTGAGTTAATAAGGCAGAAATATTATAGACACTTCCAAAATGAATTTAAAAGTCGTTAATCAATCCCACTCAAAGGAATTACTTTACTTGGATTTCTGCTATTTTGGAAAAAAAATATTTAAAAAAATGTTCTCTTTATTATTATATTCAAGAATACATTATTTTTGTGAAGTTGCAATTTTTTCAGAACAAAGTTCCGTGAAATTTAAAACCAAATTAATTAATTAGAAAGACAGATACAGAACAAATACAGAAAAATAAAATCCACGAAAAAATATTTGCGTACCAGAAAAGTGGGTTGCTCTAAAAAATGGATGATAAATGTTAAATAATTAATAAATGAGACTTACAGACAAGGTTGATATATTCACGGAAATATACTAGGCCGCTGTAGCGTAATTGGAGAACGCGCCTGCCCCGAATAAGAGATCCGTGGTTCGAATCCCGGTAGCAGCCAAATATTTTTACGTGAATTTGATTTTTCTTTATTATTCTCAATATTCTCTAAAAAGGCAGAGGTTTTAAAAAATATAATATTACAGATGTTAGTGACAGGTTTCATGACAACACTATAAGGTTCTATAAAATGCTGGGAATTATTATCCACATACATCAGAGTGACTTTAAACATACAAAATTGAAAATAGTATTTAATCCTGTCTCTGCAAGGTCGAAAAGAGTGTGCAATCATACAAATGGTTTGGCGCGTTAAAGAAATTTGATCTAGTTATGAGTTTATAATAGTAATATCCGCAAGTACAGTAATAATGTACACGGTGAGTTACATATTTCAAAATTACTCGATGAAAATATTTATTTGTCTAGTCTTAAGAGTGTGATTTCGAAAAATCATTAAAAGCAGAATATCCACATACTTCACTTCATAAAATATTATGTTAAAAATACAAATTGTACCCGAAAAGAATCTTTCTGATGATCAAAACTTTTCATTTTTTGACATGTTACAGTCCAAGACCAGGGGCGCAACGTATCGGAAACTGTTTACATTTTGCGCGTACACCTTGAGCAGCATTCAACCAGAAAGGCAGGCCTACTAGTGTATATTGTCACACACAAGAATGATGAGGAAAGAACAGGCAAACTGCATTTTTGAGCGGTCCCATCTCGAGTAAGGGAAATGACCAATCACACCGCAACTCGTAAGAAACGTCCGAAGATTCGTATTTACACAATTTGGAATCCGGCGAACCCGGTCCAACCCTGTACACGCTCTTATATTACTATTTACACGATACAACCACTAGACGAGAAGCTCTTCAATCACTCTAATTGACCCGCTCAAACATCTCCTCGGCGACACCTTGCTACACGATCATAAATATCATAAAAATTTAAATGGTTTAATAATGTCTTTTGTGTGGCAGCTAATCTATTAAATAATTGACGTAAATTGTTGCATATGTGTTTTATACATTGTGTTACGCGTAAGCCGCAATTTTAAAGATAGTGACCTCGCTTTAAATGTAAATAACCGTACTAAGGTCTAAAAGGCAGTTGAGTTTGAATGGAAACGACCTCGCTGTAAATAAATAAATTAACAATCCGGCATTGAAGGGTTGCACTAATTTATTACAAGAAGGTGATTGATTATTAATTTTTTTTTATTAACTCAAGTATATATATTAGACTGTGTATTATTGAAAAATGAAAAATTTTTGTAAAGTAAAATGGCCGCATCATGTCTTTCCCGCGCAGTTCTGAGATGCAACATTCTCCGGTGAACATTCATCTGAGACAGAAAAGGTCATGTACTTATTTAAAAATGAAATATCTATAATATAGCATACCTACAAATGTTTAAATCAGATGTCGTTTGTTAATAACAAGCATTTATTAAAAAATTAAAGGATTCAACGTTCTCTGCAGAATTTTGCAAGACTGAAAGAGCTCCATGGGAATGTACATTTTTCTTCTTCTTCATGTGCCCTGTCGGGTACCCCCGATCATCTGGGAGAAAGTTTCCCTGTCCAGGGAAGTGCGGAACAGCTCTTCCACGCTTCTTATCCCGGTCCACTCTTGGATGTTTCGAAGCCAGGAATGCCGCCTCTTTCCGACCCCTCTACGACCCTCAATCTTCCCCTTCATGATGAGCTGAAGGATGGAGTACTTTTCGCCTCTCATTATATGACCAAAGTATGAAATTTTACGGAGCTTTACTGTGTTGAGTAACTGTCTGTTTGTATTTGCTCTACGTAAAACTTCAATATTACTAGTCATGTCAGTCCAGGATATCCTTAACATTTTACGATGTATCCACATTTCGAACGCCTCTAGGCGATTTAGACTATTCACCTTCAGCGTCCATGCTTCAACACTGTAAAGTAGAACTGACCATACAAAGCATTTGAGCAACCTCTGTCTGAGCTTCATGTTAAAGTAGTCATGACAGAGTAGACTTTTCATCTTATTAACAGATGCACGGGCTGTCTCTATTCTGCATCTGATCTCCGCATCGGGGTCCAGATTATCAATAATAATGCTGCCCAAATATTTAAACTGTTTTACTCTCTCAATGTTGACACCCTTTAATTGAAGGCACACACTTGGATGACTCAGTCGGCTAAGAACCATAAACTTGGTCTTGAAAATATTTACGTTTAGACCATAGTGTTCGCTAGTGAAATTAATTTTACTGAGCAGTTGTTGCAGGTCTTCAAGACTATCTGCCAGCAAAACGGTGTCATCAGCACATCGGATGTTGTTGATAGCCACACCGCTGACTTTCACGCCGAGGTTTGTATTATCTAGCGCTTCTTTGAAGACCATGTCAGAGTATAGATTGAACAATGCAGAAGAGAGAACACATCCCTGTCGGACTCCACGCTGAACTGGAATGCCTCGTGAAGTGGCTCCATCCTCAAGTTTAATAATAGCGTTTTGCTCCCAGTACAAGTTTTTAATTATTCTCACATCCTTCTCATCTATATCACATCTTTGTAATATTCTAATTAAATCTGTGTGTTTTACTCTGTCAAATGCTTTTTCGTAGTCTATAAAGCAAGCGTATATATCTTTTATTTGGTCACAGCATTTTTGCAATAAGATATTTATTGTTGTCAGCGCTTCACGGGTACCAAATCCATGCCTAAACCCAAATTGAATATCATCTAGGTCACGTTCGCACTTATGTCTTATTCTGGCATGTATTATTTTCAAAAATATTTTTAGGACATGGCTCATAAGACTTATAAGGCGACAGTCATTACACTTCTTCGGGTGTTGATAAACAGTGATTTCAGCCAATCTCGGGGGATGATTCCTGTGTCGTATATTTTATTAAATAGTCTAAGTAGGCAGTCAATATTGTTATCATTTATAATTTGATAACTTCTATAGGAATTTCGTCAGTACATAAGGAGACCATTTATGTATATATTTTTTCAAATTTTCAGTAAAATAATAGTTTAATATATAGACTATTAAGTGTCATTATTTTTTTTAATAATTAATCACCAAATTTTTACCTAAATTTCGGTAGAAATCCCTCCAATCAAATGAACAAATAACATTAAAGAAATATAACAGATTTAAAACAAGATACATAATTTGTTAAATGTCACATTTTGGCTTTTGTCTTTACATTGTGACATGCACATTTGGTCACGCTGTCGATAAACATAATTACAATTGCGAAACATAATGCCTCAGCTTCAAAAGCGCACATTCGTCCGCACAAACGATTTCTTACACAAAAAACCAAACTGCACCATAACTCTCGGCTTAGTAATAAGTACACTTTGCACAAATTGTCCCTGAATTGCATACGCATTAAAAAACCTTAATTACCCGACGTCATTGTGCCGTGGAGGTACGCAGAAAGGATAGAACGCACACCCACACTCTCTCGTTCGGTAAAAATGTCACCTCATGTGTGGCTCTGAGAAATGAATCGAAATAGAAATTACATTCAATATTTACTGCTGGATAATCCAAGATCACATTACTGTTCAGACAATTTATTTGCAGACTGTCGCCGAGCTTAGGTGGGATCTTGCCTTGATCTTGGGATCTTGATCTTGGGACACGCAGCCAGATTGAATGACGAACATCGGGATCGAGGGATCCTGCAGCGGCGTCTAACGCACACAGGCTGAAGAAGAAGGAATTATTAATATCAATCCAGCAGTTTCCTCGAAGTCTCTCCCCACAGTATAAATGCTCCGATGCATGCGTTGCTTTCTACCCAAACTGAATACGTTCACTTTCAATAACCCGAACCTCACAAAATACTTTAGTCTTACTGTACACTTTTCGTATAAATTAAATTATTCTAAACAGGACAGACGCGAAGCGGTACGTTATACTTTGGGAGCGTCCTTCATCTCCTGCGCCTGCAGCTCCTGCCGGGCCTTCCTCCTGTGGAGGTAGGGCATGATGCCCCAGATGCTGGCGCCGCCCACGGTGACCAGCCCCAGGGTGGAGAAGATGGCGGAGTACGAGCCCGTGCTCTCGAACCACAGCCCGCACAGCGGCGGCCCGATGAGCTGCATGATGCCGTTGACGAACAGGCTGATCCCGTAGGTGGAGGTGAGCCGCTCCATGCCCAGCAGCTCGGCCATGATGATGGCCGTGACGCCCACGTACACCCCGGAGGCGAGCCCGAACACGGCGCAGCACGCGCTGATGGTGCCGTAGGTGGTGACCAGCGGCAGCGCGGCGAGCGACAAGCCCGACAGGAACAGCCCGCCCACGAAGTACCAGGTCTTGGGGATCAGGCCCATGTCGGACAGCGCGGAGCCGCCGATCCGGCCGCACAGGTCCAGCGCGGACACGATGGAGAGCAGGTAGGCGGCCAGGCTCTTGTCGAAACCCATGTTGATGGCGTAGGACGGCAGCAGGATGATGAAGTTCGTGTACGAGATGGCGTTGGTGCAGTTGGAGATCAGGATGACCAGATAGATGGGCTCCTTCAGCAGGGTCACGTCGAAGAACTTGCTCTTCTCCTTCGGCTTCTCCGGCGTGCTAAGGTCCTTCTTCCCCTTGCGCAGCCCGCAGCACGTGGAGATCGGGCTGAACGAGTCCTTGATGGACTGCAGCGTCAGCTGCGACGCGAACTCGTCGGGCTGTTGGAAGGCGCTCAGCGTGGACCCGTGAAAGGGCGTGGACATGTATTGGAAGCTGGAAGTGCTCGGGCTCCGCTTGGGAGTCCTGGTGTGCGCGGCGATCGTCCTCCTGCTCGTGAACACGTCCGCGGAGCCCAGGTGGAACTTGCCCTCCGGCACGGACTGCAGCCCCAGCGAGGGGGTGCTGCGCATGTTGGGCTTGGAGGTGCTGTTGGCCAGCAGGTTCCTGCCGGGGACGTGCTTGGCCGAGCTCGGCATGGACACCTTCCGCCTGCGCTCGTAGTCCGGGCCGCGGTTCATGTTCTGCACGACGGCGGCCGAGGCGGACCTGCCGAAGCCGCCGTTGGGCTGCAGCGCGGCCGCCCTCGGGGGCATGTCGTCCAGGGTGCCGTCCTCGGCGAGGCTGGCGCCGCGGGAGGGCGTGGAGTCCCCGGACGCGACCCTGGCGGGCGAGAGGTCGCCGCGCGCCCGCGGGTCGGGCGACCCCTCGCGCTGCTGCGAGAGGGGCGACGTCTCGGCGGGGATCTTCTCGGCGTCCGGGGAGTTCTCGGAGAGCTCCTCGTACGTCTCCAGCGTGATGTCCTCGTCGAAGTGTATCTGGTCGTCCTCCTCGTCCTCGCAGTCTTCCAGGGGGACCCGCTTGAGGTGCTCCTCGACGGGCTCGAAGAAGATGGCGGCCACCCACACGTTGAGGGTGATGCCGCCCATGATGAGCACGGCGCCCCGGTAGCCGTAGGTCTCGAGCAGGAAGCGCAGGAAGGGTGGCAGCACGATGCTGCCCAGCGCGCTGCCCGACATGCACAGCCCGTTGGCCAGGCCGCGCAGGCGCACGAAGTAGGACGTCACGATGTAGATGGTGGGCGGGAAGGCGAGCCCGGCGCCGGTGCCCACCAGGACCCCGTAGCTGAAAATACGAGGGACGACATTAGTATACAAGAGAGACTACAAGACTACCAGAAAGGTTCCATTTGGCATCCGAGAATTAGGTAGAGAAAGGCTTTCCTACGAGTGTAGGTCTCCAGGTGGGAGATCCTCAACAGCTAGTCAGGGGTTAGCGTGCTCCATCCCGCAAGGGAGCGCTTTCCTCTAGTCCCCTTAGTTGTCCTGGTCTGTTGATCCGTGAATTATATATATATATATATAGATATATATATTTATTATTTTTCTGTACAATATTTACCCACTGCTGTTTTGTAATCTTTTTTTGTAATTAGCGTTAATACATCGTTGCTTTTGCTCATTTTATAATTGTTCTATTTTTTCTATATTTAAATGTGCATTTTAATGTACCTTACAGAAAAAAATAAGTCAACCGCCGGGAGAATGCCAACCAGGTGGCGAATGAACAAGACCGATATAGGAGATGTTGCTTATAAAAGTGTCCTGGTTGAGCGGTGGGTCTGCCCTCAGTACCAGAAAGGTACAGATAGGCACTCGCGTGTTTCAACCGCATCCCCCGTATTGTTGGCCTGGCTTTTATCTCGTCCAGCACTTGCAATGCAACTTATCTCTTTTGCAGTAAGCCACCAGATTCTGTTCTGTGCAGCCGTTTGCTGGAATGGAAATGGACCGACTCGCCCCGCAACCCCCGCAAGGACCGGCGCAGTACCTGATGTAGAGGTAGTTGATGGAGGTGGCCCAGCAGCTGATGATCATGCCGGCGGCCGCGAAGCTCCCGCCGATGATGGTCACCGTCTTGTAGGAGTAGCGCACGGACAGGATGGACGACAGCGGACCTGCGAAAATCACAAATTTAGGAAAATTTTAGACCTATTTCTAACATACTTATTTCCGACATAAACATTGGACTAGGGAATGCAAATCCGTTCTGCTTTAAAATCCGGATTTTTAAGAACGGATTTTGTTCCAATCCGGATTTTATGGATTAAAATAAAAGCACATGAAAATCGAATCAAATTATTATTTTTTGTTATTTGGAATTATTCAAACTATTATAATTAAATGCCATAATTACGGTGTTATTCTTATTAAAATAATCAGTCTGCGACTCGCGTGCTGAGTAACGTTAGTAAAATAATCAACAGGTACAAATTAAAAGAAACTCTGAAGAACAGAAATAAAGACAAACAGACTCCTTGTCAAATTATTAAACATAAACAAAAGTAACAAAACAATTTAGCTTCACTTAAATCAACATAAAAACAACGTAAAACGACTATGACATTTTTTGCATATCTCCATAACTATTAATATTAGGTCATGGTTGCTCAAACATTTTCGACTCATTGTAAAGGCAGGAATCCACCTGTTTTATTACAGAAGCGAAATACATTACAAAACACCCAAGCTTGAGTAAATCATGTAGGTTAAATTGTGACCTCACCGGGAATCGAACCCGGAACCCTCGGTGTGGGAAGCCGGTGTCGTACCTATCATGGATTAAACGTAATAACATGTACAAACTAAATGTAATTTTATCGTGTCCATGTTACTTATTAAATATATTGACTTGAGCCTGTGGACGGGTGCGCGTTTCGAGAATAGGGCTCCCCAGCCACGCTCGGACGCGCAAACAATAAAAAACGGCGGACGTCATCGAGAAAACTACTGATTAATTGGTTGAAACCAGTCTTCGCAGTTCCGCGAATCGATCCGTGCGGCACAGACAGCGATGAACGAACAGAGACGGCTCTCAATCACCGACGCCACGTGACGAAGAAATAAACGGGCGCTCCGGTAGGTTTCCACCAGCCGCACAATGAGATCCAGTCATCGTCTGTCCAGGGTACATGCGTCGGACCCGCATGACCCTGACGAGGGAAGCACATCACGTTTTGAAATTTATCGCCGATCAAGAGTGAGCCAAAAGTCACTTCACCATTTAAAAACTAAATAACTTTTCCGGGTGCACTAGATGTGAGCCGTCAAACGCGGTATGTGAAATTGGGTTGAAGTATATTTTATTTATTAATATTAGGTCCTTACATATGAAATTGGCGTTTTGCCGTACTGGCAAATTTGATCTCAAATATCTTCTCTTTGGTAAATCCAAATTTATACAGTTATTTACTCATGTATTTGTGTTTTGAAAATTATAATTCATTTGTTTTTTCCTCAATTGTTTTTTTCTTTGCGTCCCTCAGTTTACAAAATGAAAAACTTGAAATATCGCGTTATTTACGAGTACGAGTTCCACCGTGGCACCAGTGCTGCAGAAACGGCTCGAAGGATTAATGATGTGTATGGCGACGGTGCCGCAAAAGAAAACACAGTGCCTTTTTGGTTCCAACGTTTTCGTTCTGAAAATTTCGACCTGCAGAACAAGCCCCGTGGACGGCCGGAGACCAAAGTTGATAATGAAGAATTGAAGGCTATTGTGGAAGCGGATCCATCGCAAACCACATCCGAGTTAGCTGCAGGCTGCGATATTAGTGATAAAACTGTTTTAATCCACTTGAAGCAAATTGGTAAGGTGAAAATGCTTGAAAGGTGGGTACCTCACGAATTGAGTGAAACAAATCATCAAACGCGCTGTTATGTTCCAGCCTTTGATAAGGGTATTATCATCCCTCGGGGTTGCAAAGTGCACGCGCCCTGCACCCGGAGAACTTATCTATACTGGCGTACGTGACGAAACGCAACGCTTTGTATTAGTCTAAAGGTTCACTCTCCTAATCTATATAAGGGCATATCAGACCTTTCAGCCCTGTCAATCTAATTTTGGTTGTATTACATCTCACACGTGTTTGTTACTGTATTATTTTCAATAAATAGTTCAAACTTTCCAAGTGTTTCCTTGTGAAATTGAAGCATTGAGAAGAAGAAGAAAACCATCCTGAAATCCGCTTCCTGCTGTCTATAAAACAATTTGTTCCACTTTAGGGTGTAGCAAAGAAATGGTGTCAGAATTGTGAGATATACTCGAAAATAAGAAGACAGCCTTAAAAGCTTCCTCCTTCCTAGAAGCTAGAAGAATCCTCAAGAATTGGAAAATCTACACATCATTTTTTTCAAATTCACTGGAATCTCCAACCATATTCTCAAGATATCAAGATAAATAATCAACCGAGTAAGCAGACGTTCTCGCAGCCTTCAAGAAACTTCTTCCTGAAGAAAACTTCAAGAACCGTGTCTTTCAAGACTTGATCTGCACAACCCACCGCAGAAGAACCTCAACAACAAGACGACCAGCTTCAGTTCAAGACTTCTAGAAGAGACTGATCACCTCACCTGGAAGCAGCCGGCAGATCTCCACGAACACTCTTCAAGAGAGGATGCATCTTGCTGCCTTGTTCCTGTAAGCTTTCTTTTATTTTCTTCTTGTTAATACTGTGATAAACACTTGTAAATTTAGGTTGACCGTAATATAGGACCGTAAAATTAAAATCTAAATAAAAATCTTACCAATTTTTATGTTAACTTAAATTACTTTTTTAATAAAAAAAAAACTTAAAAATGTCTTTAGAAGACTGTAAAAATGAAAATTTTAACAAAACAACTGACGAAAAAATTGAGGTGAGCTTGTCAATTTTTATGAAATTCATACAACCATTTAACGGTAACAGAGACAGACTCATCCCATTTTTATTAAACTGCGAATGTTGCGCGTGTTCTAATAAAATTTTAGAAACTTTTGGCAAATTAAAAACATTTTTAAAACAAAATTTTTATGATACTAAAACACAACCACATTTACTTATTAAATTACAAAATTATAAACAAAGATTTGATGAAAACAGAGCTTCATATATGTTAAAATTAGAGAGACTAAAAACCGAGATAATAATAAAAATAAATATAAAAATGTGCATACATTCCAAGCTAAACCAAATAAAATATGTAAATTTAGTAAGAAAAAATGCCACGTTATTGAAGATTGCTTCATTAAAAACCCATCAAAGAAAAATAAATTCTTTGAAAATAGAAATAAAACTTTTAATAATAATAGTAATTTTAATAAAACTACAAACACGTCAGCTCAAATTAATATGATTAAGGAAGATTTTTTAAAGACAAACTCGTCGTTATGCATCGCAACGATAGAGTAGACGGTCCAAAAGATGCAAAAAAAATATAGAAGAAACCAGTATCCACCATAAAAATGACTCTGAAGTGTATCCAATTAAATTTGATAAAAATCGTATCAAATCACTACCCTATATAAAGTTGCCATTGAAGCAAAATAATTTAATAAAAATGTGTGATATTTTAATTGATACGGGTGCCGCAATTTCACTAATAAAAAGTGATATATTCGGTGATAACTTTGACAAATTGCTAAATATAAAATATAGTAAAATTAAAATAAAAGGTATAGGAAATTCAGAAGAACCTTGTGAAACCGACGGTGTAGTAGAGCTTATGTTTAATTTAAACAATTCGAAATTGATTAAACATAACTTTCACATTGTTTCTGAAATAAATCTTGAATATGACGGAATTTTAGGTAATGATTTCTTCTCTAAAAATAATGCCGAAATAAATTATAAACTGAATAGAATTATTGTAATGGATAATGTGCATATTCCTTTACAAAATAATAAAATAATTCATAAATTAAAACCGAGATCGATTACGTTCTTAAAAGTTGATGTAAAAAATCCAGAGATACAAGAAGGTCTTATATAGATTTTGAGATATCAAAAGGTATTAAAATATCCAATGCTCTAACGAAAGTGGATAACGATGGTAAATGTTTAATTTCTATTTTAAATAGTACAGAAAAAGATGTTAAAATTCATCATTTTCACATAAATCTAGTTCCTTTCGAAATAGAAACGATAGGGACAATAAATGAAAATAAACAAATTACTGACCGAATGAGTAAAATTAAAAATTTGATTCGGGATGAACATCTTAATAATGAAGAAAAAAAATCAATTCTTGAAATATGTATGGAATATAACGACATATTTTTTATTAAAGGCGGCTGCCTAAGTGCGACACACGCGATTGAACATAAATTAAATACAATACATAATAATCCTGTTCGTTCAAAAACGTACAGATACCCAGAAATTCACAAAGAAGAAGTGAATAGACAAATCAATGAAATGCTTAAACAAAAAATAATCCGACAATCTACTAGTCCGTATTCTTCTCCAATTTGGGTTGTTCCTAAGAAAAAGGACGCATCAGGCGAACAAAAGTGGAGAATCGTTATCGACTATAGAAAACTAAACGAGATAACCTTAGGTGACGCGTATCCGCTACCGAATATGACAGACATTCTTGATCAGTTGGGACATAGTAAATATTTTACCACATTAGATCTAGCATCGGGATATCATCAAATAAATATGGCTGAAGAGGATAGGCATAAGACAGCTTTCACTGTTCCTTCAGGACATTATGAATTTATTAGGTTACCGATGGGAATTCGTAATTCAGCAAGTTGTTTCCAGAGATTAATGGATTCTGTTCTAACAGGATTACAAGGAATTGATTGCTATGTTTATTTAGACGATATAATCATCTATGCGAGTTCTTTAGAAGACCATAATGCTAAAATTCGAAGAGTTTTTGACAAACTTAGGGAATTCAATCTTAAAATACAACCTGATAAGTGCGAATTTCTCCGGAAAGAAGTAGCGTACTTAGGACATATCATTACAGATAAAGGAGTTACTCCAAACCCCGATAAAGTAAAATCTATTAAAAATTACCCAGAACCAAGAAATCCTAAGGAAATTAAACAATTTATGGGACTTGTGTCATATTATAGGAGATTTATTCCCGATTCTCTAATATCTCTAAACCTCTTACATCTTTATTAAGAAAGGACATACCTTTCGTTTGGACTGATTTGCAACAAAACGCTTTTGACTCATTAAAAAACAGTTTGATGACTTTCCCTCTTTTACAATTTCCGGATTTAAAAAAAAGTTTCATTGTCAGAACTGACGCGTCAAATTATGCAATAGGTGCTATTCTTTCTCAAGGAGAGATAGGAAAAGACCTACCGATTTGCTATGCCTCACGAACACTCAATAAGAGCGAAGGTAATTACAGCACAACAGAAAAGGAGCTTCTTGCCATTGTTTGGGCAGTGAAATATTTTAGACCTTATATCTACGATCGAAAGTTTACTATTGTCACTGATCACAAACCATTAACCTGGCTTTTCAATGCTAAGGATCCAGGATCCAAACTTGTACGTTGGAGATTGAGGCTGGAAGAATATGAATACGATATATGTTATAAATCGGGAAAAACTAATCAAAATGCAGATGCATTGTCAAGAATACCTATAAATTTAGTAACGACTAACGATACTTATAAAGATTTCCTCGAAAAGGTACATCAAAATGAAAATTATAATGTAGATATTCTCGAACACAACGAATATCTATTGAAATCTAAAGATATAAATATTGCATATCCAACCGCTCTACATCTAGATGATTCGATACCTTATTGCGCTGATATATTATGTCAAATTGAAAACGCTGAAGCTTTCAAATTAAAACCTTTTGAAATTTACGAAACAGGGATAACAAGTGGAAACTCTAAAACGTTTCATCACATCTTTATTAAAATAAATCACTATGATAAAGCTACTTATAATGACATATTTATCTCTATTAAAAACTTTAGAGAAAAATTAAAGGAATTAAAAATCACAGAATTTTCGATATCCGATTTTAAAGACCCTTTTAATAATTTTAACTATGATAAAATTAGAAACATGCTTCTTTTTATTTTTAACGGTACAAATATAAAGATGAATATTTACCTAAATAAAATTATAAATGTGGATGAAAATTAAGTTCAAAATATACTTTTTGAAAATCATTATGTGCCTACTGCTGGACATTTAGGATTTCAGAAAATGTATCGTAAAATTAAAAATCAATTCTATTGGAAAGGCATGAAGAATTCTATCGAAAATTATATAAAAACTTGTGGACAATGTCAATTAAACAAAACCTATAGAAAACATAATACCGCGCCGATGGAAATAACGTCGACATCGAAAGATTCTTTCGAAAGGTTAGCTTTAGACCTAGTGGGACCGCTACCCGAAACATTAAATCAAAATGAATTTATTATGACTCTCCAAGACGATTTGACGAAATTTAGTCAAGCATATCCTTTAAAAAATGGAACTGCAGAAGAGATTGCAAAACATTTTGTAATATTTGTCTCATATTTTGGGGTACCTCGTAGTGTACTTAGCGATCAAGGTAAAAATTTTATGTCTAAACTATTCTCTCAGGTAACAAAATTGTTCAGTATTAAACATAGAATTTCAACACCATATCATCCAATGACAAACGGTGCACTCGAAAGAAGTCATTCTACTTTAAAAGATTACTTAAAGCATTACGTTAATGTTGAACAAAACAATTGGGATCAATACTTACCTTTAGCGATGGTTAGTTATAATACAAATATTCATTCAACAACGAAGTATACACCATATGAGTTAGTGTTTGGAAAAAAGGCAATACTACCAAATAATCTATTGCGTAATGATACAACCATTCCAACATATGATGATTATGTTTCTCAATTAAAATACAAATTGGCACAGACTCAAAAATTAGCAAGAGAAAATATAATTAAATCGAAAGAAAAGGCTAAAGAAAATTATGATAGAAATAATCCTATATTGAATAAATATAAAATAGGAGACCTAGTACTAATTAAAAACCATTTAAGACTTCGAAAAGCATTGTCGTCAACGTTTAAAGGACCATACGAAATAATTAAAATAAATTCTGCCGTAAATGTTACGCTTAAAATAAATCGCAAAAACGTCAAATATCATATAAATGAATTGAAACCGTACTATAAAAAAGATGATAGAAAAAGTGATTAAAGATTTTTTTTTACTTTCAGAATATTGCCATTGTGCTATGGAAATGCACTTGAAAATCAATACATACATCCAATAAATTCTGGAATTGGACTTTTCTACGATTCAATTGGAATAGTAAAAACTTATGACGATTATTGGAATTTAGTCACTTTTCAAAGTACCTCTGACCTACAAAGGCAATACTCGACTACTCTCGACTATTACCACAAAACTATAAATATATGTCATCAACTACCAAATGATCTTCTTAACCACTGTAAAACATCTCTGATTTTAAGCAAGAACACTATTGAAGAGATAGAAAGAAAGTTAGGTTCGTTTACACACATACTGGAAGCGAGAAAAGAGAAACGTGTGAAGAGAGGTTGGGTAGACGGTGTGGGGCATGTATTTAAAACTATATTTGGTACCCTCGATTCAGAAGACGCAACATATTATGATGAAGCGATTGACAAAGTGACCAAAGATGACGAACATATAGTATCTTTGTTACAAGATCAAACACAGGTCGTAAAATCTGCAAATACCAATTTTAATGAAACAATAATAAAATTTAAAGTCAACGAAATTATTCTTAACGATAATCTTGAAAAACTTGAAACCTTTGCGAAAAGTATTAAAAACGCTACGATACAAATAAGCTATAATTTACTCATAATATCTCAAATTAACCTACTGCAGGACGTTGTGAACAAATTAAATTACCGCATTGATAGTATGGTTAACTCGATATTATTTAGTAAAAACAATGTAATTCATCCAATGCTTATCACGCCAGCAGAAATTTTGAAAGAACTTAATATAAATGTTAGATATATATCGCAGGGGAGGGAACTGCCATTACCTTTGACCATGGATAATATTCATACAATTCTAGATGTATCTTCTTTAACATGATACTTCATCAATGTTAGGATTGTATATATTATATCAATACCACTCGTTCAAATACAAGAGTTCACGTTATATAAAGTTGTACCATTACCTATACCGCACAACATAGATAACCCAAATACATTCACTAATAGAGATCACTAATAGAGAATGAGTATAAATATATTGGAATAACGATCACTAATAGAGAATGAGTATAAATATATTGGAATAACGAAAACTAAATTAGTTTATATAAAAATGAATGATCTTAATGATTGTAAATATATGTTTAGTACGAGATTGATTTGCAAACAATTAACGGTTTATTCAACAATAGATAATCCGATATGTGAAATCAAATTAATTACGGATAGCTTAAATAGAATACCTAAAGATTGTGTAACCAGAACAATATATGGTCAAATTAATATTTGGCACAAGATCAAGGATAATAAATGGTTATTCGTTCAAAGTAATAAAACAATAGTAACAATTGATTGTCACGAGAAATCAGTAGTAGAATATCAAATATTCGGAACAGGCGTCCTACAACTTCAAAAAGGATGCAAAGCTTATAATAAATTTTTACAATTCATCGCAGAAAATGATATAGAGACTAGACATGCGCGCCGAGCCTGAATTTGCCAGCGGCGGCGTGCCGGCCCGAAACGGTCGGCGGCGGCGGCGCGCCGCGGCGTGGCTCATTTTTTTAAGGGATATTTTTTTTTAAGGAATGTTTAGATGTCGTGGAAAAACAGAAGTAAAAATATTCAAATCAAGGAGTGATCTATTATAAAGTTTTCGAATGCAAATTTTAGGTGCAAAGAAAACCATGCTTTCATTCAAAATCACGGTTTTCTTTGCATAACTCATAATTGTCATGTATGAATATGATCTTGTTAACTCTCACGGGGCTCATTTCATGTCTTCTGAGATGCAATTTTGTATTTATTTTAATTAATCTGGCTCTTAAGTTTTATCATTGCATGTTGTGTTTTTATCCCTTTGCTAATTACTTTGGACACTATGAACTTTGCATTCATATTTTGTACTGTAGCATTTCTTGGACTGACGGGTGCCTACCGGACTATCTCCAGTCAGGCCCTCCCAGTCCTGGCGGGTGTGCTCCCTGCCGATCTCGAGGTCCTTGAGGCTTGCGCCCATCGCAGATCGCTGAGGGGCCTGGAAATAGACTCTTTTGGTAGAACTCCCAGGCCCCTGGAAAACGAGCGACCACAGGCGTTGGAAATGCATGTTAGACTAATAACGTTAGAAGTATGCCAAGACAGATGAGACACCGCCACCACCGGAGATGGACACACTCCATCTTCCCGAGGGTGACGGTTAAAGAAAGAAACTTGAGTTTTTCCGGAGGTTATTTTCCGGCTCTGGACCACTATACGGTACAGATGCTTTCGGGCCACGGAGAGTTCAGATCTAAACTCCATGATCTTGGACTCTCCGCTCATCCATGGTGCACCTGTCCCAGAGTACTCCAGACTCCGGGGCATATCCTCTGGGATTGCGAACTCTTGATGGATGCTAGATACGATATGCGTGTTGGAATATTCGGGTCACATGACACTGGTCGGTGTCTCACAAACGCTGATCTTGTTAGGAATGAAAGAAACTTTGAATGCTTCCGTGGGTTTGCTAGGGTGTGGGTGTCCCTTTGGGAAATCCTCAGGACGACTCTACTCAATATGAATCCGAATAAAAATCCTGCTTTGTAATTTTTGGTACAATAACCTATTAATATTTTTCGCCAATTTGTTTCTCTTTTCTTTTATTCTACTTAATGCACTTATGTTTATCATTACTTTGATTTTCATTTTGTTACTTATATAGTTTTGAATACCTATTATCTTGTTTTGTATACTCGCTCCTGTTTCTCCTGCACTGGAGCTACTATGGCTGGTGCCGACTACTTCGGCCGCAAGAGCACCCCTTTTTTTGCTTTTCTTTTTGTGTTGTCTTTTTCCCTACGGGGGTGGATGATCTCCCACTGTCCCCGAGTCAATCAGATGCACCGTGTGATTTTATTTATCTGTGTTTATTGCCTTTGTCATATTATTGTGTACATTTTTTTCTAAATAAAA
>JADDOH010024510.1:0-184973 GCA_016648135.1 Agrypnia vestita | reverse complement strand
ATGCGCGCCGAGCCTGAATTTGCCAGCGGCGGCGTGCCGGCCCGAAACGGTCGGCGGCGGCGGCGCGCCGCGGCGTGGCTCATTTTTTTAAGGGATATTTTTTTTTAAGGAATGTTTAGATGGAAAAACAGAAGTAAAAATATTAAAATCAAGGAGTGATCTATTATAAAGTTTTCGAATGCAAATTTTAGGTGCAAAGAAAACCATGCTTTCATTCAAAATCACGGTTTTCTTTGCATAACTCATAATTGTCATGTATGAATATGATCTTGTTAACTCTCACGGGGCTCATTTCATGTCTTCTGAGATGCAATTTTGTATTTATTTTAATTAATCAGGCTCTTAAGTTTTATCATTGCATGTTGTGTTTTTATCCCTTTGCTAATTACTTTGGACACTATGAACTTTGCATTCATATTTTGTACTGTAGCATTTCTTGGACTGACGGGTGCCTACCGGACTATCTCCAGTCAGGCCCTCCCAGTCCTGGCGGGTGTGCTCCCTGCCGATCTCGAGGTCCTTGAGGCTTGCGCCCATCGCAGATCGCTGAGGGGCCTGGAAATAGACTATTTTGGTAGAACTCCCAGGCCCCTGGAAAACGAGCGACCACAGGCGTTGGAAATGCATGTTAGACTAATAACGTTAGAAGTATGCCAAGACAGATGAGACACCGCCACCACCGGAGATGGACACACTTCCCGAGGGTGACGGTTAAAGAAAGAAACTTGAGTTTTTCCGGAGGTTATTTTCCGGCTCTGGACCACTATACGGTACAGATGCTTTCGGGCCACGGAGAGTTCAGATCTAAACTCCATGATCTTGGACTCTCCGCTCATCCATGGTGCACCTGTCCCAGAGTACTCCAGACTCCGGGGCATATCTTCTGGGATTGCGAACTCTTGATGGATGCTAGATACGATATGCGTGTTGGAATATTCGGGTCACATGACACTGGTCGGTGTCTCACAAACGCCGATCTTGTTAGGAATGAAAGAAACTTTGAATGCTTCCGTGGGTTTGCTAGGGTGTGGGTGTCCCGTTGGGAAATCCTCAGGACGACTCTACTCAATATGAATCCGAATAAAAATCCTGCTTTGTAATTTTTGGTATAATAACCTATTAATATTTTTCGCCAATTTGTTTCTCTTTTCTTTTATTCTACTTAATGCACTTATGTTTACCATTACTTTGATTTTCATTTTGTTACTTATATAGTTTTGAATACCTATTATCTTGTTTTGTATACTTGCTCCTGTTTCTCCTGCACTGGAGATACTATGGCTGGTGCCGACTACTTCGGCCGCAAGAGCACCCCTTTTTTTGCTTTTCTTTTTGTGTTGTCTTTTTCCCTACGGGGGTGGATGATCTCCCACTGTCCCCGAGTCAATCAGATGCACCGTGTGATTTTATTTATCTGTGTTTATTGCCTTTGTCATATTATTATGTACATTTTTTTCTAAATAAAAATTCGGACAGAAGCTCGGACAGTGAAGGGTTTGGGCGGCCGACCCTGAAGGTCGCACGAGTGCGTGCTGCCCTGCCTGTGGCTTGGCGAGAAGGCTGCGTTGAGCATTAAAATAATGTCAACTAGGCGGCGAACGTGATTGGCCGATATGGTCGCTCTGCGCATAACACGGCCCAGGGTGTGTGATGGGTCCCCTTCACTGTAGCATTTCCTGTACATATGTAATTTGCAATTCCCACTTAATGGATGATAAGTATATTCCAATTGTCATTTGTCCCTGCGCTTTGGACGCAGAGAAGAGGTTTTGTGTGGACGCCTCCCCATCCCGCTCATATTCCCACGGCGGTGAGTACGGCCACTTTAGCGTAAAAAATGCCGGAAAGGGGTGGTGAAAGTGTAAGGCCGATATGTCAGCTATTGCTCATAGAACGGCCCTGGGTGTGTGGTGGGTCCCCTCTTCTCTCACGGGGCTTAGCCGAGACCTTTTGGCATTAACAACAAGGCCGGCAACTGAAAACACACGCTCGCTGGGTGTGCTGGTAGCTGGGATTGCCAGCATAGCTCTAGCGAGCGCGTTAAGCTACGGAAATGCCTTTTTTTCTTTCTTTCCAGTAGATAAGGATATCTCCTTGGACAACTTCTACATCTTCTGATCTCGTAGTAGCCAGGTACTTCCAACATTCTTGTGAAATTTCGGCGTCTTCTCAGTCTAAATCTGTGCCGTTGCTGCTATATTTCTTGGAAAGTTTGAATAGTAAGGCTTGTCCAGAAGATGCACTTGCAACAGGTTCAGAGTTAGAAGTAGCTGCTGACATATCTTCAAATCTTCTTGCTGCTAGATCTGTTGCTTTCACTTGTTTTTTAATGTATGTAGTCTCCATGTAGTTGTCAATTTCACTCAATCTAGGTACACTTTTGATTTCATCGACGGTTACGAGATTGTGCAACCCGTGCCCTAAGCAAAAGTGGCTGTCTCATATAGCCCTTTTAATATTTGACCCAGAATCTGTAACGGTGTGGATTTCTTTTCCATTCAGGCTTTAGACTTTTTTGCATCATTTAATCGATAAAAACAGACGAAACTGTTTAAAAAAGATATAAATTTAAGGCGTTTCAAAAATGTAACACCCAAAATCGGCGCGCCGATTGGCTTGACTCGGCGGCGGCGGCGTGGCCCAAGGGCGGCGCGGCGCAGCGGCGCCGGCGCGGCGCGCATGTCTACTGCGGATATAAATTCTTCCGTACCGATTTCCATGTTGTGGCGTGTGGATCAAAAACGTTTAGAACCAGACGCTTTGGCCACCGCCAGACGCTCGGGCAGTGTGAAAGATACAGGCGGATTGGGCCAACAGAATCGGGCGCGTGCTAGGAGCGCTACCTGCGCCCGCGTCCGCCCCGAAGCAGACGCGCCCGCGGTCGAGCAGTGTGAAGGCGAGAGGCGTGTAGGTACATTTGAAATACACGCACCCGCGCCAGCATCCGCACCCGCCCTTAGGGCTCTTTCAGAGTAAGGGCGGGTGCGGACGCTGGCGCGGGTGCGTGTAGTTCAAATGTACCTACACGCCTCTCGCCTTCACAGTGCTCAACCGCGGGCGCGCCTGCATAGGGGCGGGCGCGGGCGCAGGTAGCGCTCCTAGCGCGCGGCCGATTCTGTTGGCCCAATCCGCCTGTATCTTTCACACTGCTCGAGCGTCTGGCGGTAGCTAAAGCGTCTGGTTCTAAACGTTTTTGATCTACACGCCACAACATGGAAATCGGTACGGAAGAATTTATATCCGCAGTGCAACATCGCACTGCTATTTGGCAAAGCAAACACCCACAACACTTCAATAGAGCTGTCATAAGTAAATTATGGGAAGTAATGAAAAATCTAATTTAATTTTTTTACCTATCAATTATGTTTTTTTAATATAAAATATTTTGAAAAATTAACCTCTAAATTTTTTTTATCTATAAATTATTTTACCCAAAAAACTATAAAAAGCTGGTAAGGTACTTACTACTTTAACGCCCGTGAAGCATTTTTTGTAAAATACTCGCGCGACTTGCGACATACGCGCAGCTATTATATAAATAATTATACATATCTCTAAAATTAGCCATCCTATTTAGGTAAAATTAGAAGTTTTATCAAACTAAAAGATTATTTACAATTAACAAAAACTTTATTTGTAATCTTTCACATTTTATATAATTACACATTAAAGTTAAGGAATAAAAATATTAAAACATTTCCATTTTTTCATTTTCAATCATTTAGCAAACTTCACATAATTTACTTCCCATTTGAAAAATGAATTTTCCATTAATAAAACCAAGTCTTCATCCATCTTTCTACGTACAGTAGCCGGCAAACATCTTGAAATTCTACGGCGTAGTGGGGGGAAGTTTGCGCATCTACCTTTCCACTAACGAGACCCAAATTTCGTCTTCTGCGCATTCCCCCACCACGTCAAAGAATTTCAAGAAGTTTGCCGGCAATTGTAAGTATCGCGAAGTTTGAGAAGCATACATATTAGACTCTCAGCCGCTTCGGCACTGTCAACATGGTGACGCCAGAGCCAGCGCGAGCGCACACGCACCCGCTCCCGCCTGTGCACTCTGAATAAGCACTTACTCTGAAAGAGCCCTTACTAAATTTACATGTGATAAACGCTCTCTTTTCGTAAGTCATTATTTCATCCACACTCGCCGATTTCATCTTCTTTCATTGGTTTTTAAATTGTGATATGATATAATTCATAAATAACACAAGGATTTCTCTACGATACGGTGTGAGCAAGCTCCACGTCTGCCACCGACGTCGAGCCGAATAAGTTTGCGAACTTAAAAACCGCGTACTTTAAGTTCGTACGTCTATCACCCACTTTATGACCACTGGGCTATGAAAACCTATTAAAACTTTAGAAAGCATTGCGTCGGTCTCTCCTTTAAAAAAAAATACAAAGATTTTTATCCGATTTCCGTAATTTTACTTGTTTTTAGCAATCTTGTTTCTAGTTTTATACGACAACGCTCTCACAAAAAAATAAATCATTAAGTATAACAAATGGTTGTTGCTATCGAAAATTTGATAAAATTTTCATAAATAATTGTTATCTAAGTATTTGTATCTGAAAAGCATTCGGTATCAGGTCTTTGCTAGAAGTAAAGAACAAAAAATATATATTTGGTTGATGCGTGTGCCCACAAGATACAGGTTTAGGGTAGGTTCATAGGTTTTGGAATTATAGAGCAATTGATTGAATTTTTGATGTTTATTTTTCAACTGGAGTTAAGCTTCGGGGGCGAATTTAGATATACGAGTAAGAAAGTAAACTAACAACCAAGAAATAGATGATGCGTCTGATGTTATGGGAGACACTCTATTGAAAACGTGGTGTCGTGTTTCTGTCTCTCTAGAGTAAATCTCTTTCTTCTCGTTTGTTTACGGGCGCAGCGGTTTGATTACGTTAGCTATCAGGTTGGTGCAGGGTTAGACCGGTACCGCCACTCAAGAAAATGACACTCTATTAAAAAAAATTGAATTCGCCGAAAGATAAATCTGACAAGTGCTCTGCTATGCGTTTTTGAATTTCTAAACAGTAGTCAGAAACTTTTAATTAATTTGCGATGTTAAAAAGTATCCTCACAAATGCCGGTTCAGATTTTTGTGTAAAAATATTAAATCGCAGGTTGTCCGAAACCAATGAATGTATGAAATCATCAGATTTTCTGGGTTTATCAATCTGGAAAGCTTGATAGCTATTATATTAATCATATTTTTTCATGGAAGACAAACTAAAATATGTGCATTAAAAAGTCTACATCACAACAATAAAAACAAGCGGTGGTAAAACCATTATTTCAACCAGTTATTGATGTTATGGTTATTTGAGATTTGTTTCTGATCGTATCGATTTTTGGTAACTAAGATATAGCTATTGTCTAGTAAAGATGGTTGCCGTCAAATTGCGAAAAATCAGTTACCATTCATCGATACAATCAGATATAAATCTCCAACAACAGTAACAAGAAGTAAAAATACTTTAGTATTTTACACTCGAAGTTTAGTAAATCCTAACATTGATGACATTTTGTATGACGTGTTGATTCTGAAATTGCTTTTATTGTCTATTAAAAGCTGTTTGTATTAATTTTATCTATGTATATATTTCTCTTATTGTTTATGACTATTGGCGTGTTTTGTGGCTGTCAACAGAATTTGTCATTCTTCGAAAGTTATTGTTTTTAATATTCAAACTCAGCAACAAAAATATATAAGTATTGAAGTTATTGTAATTTAAAGGTTTAAAGATTTTTTTATTATTTCAATATCGTCAAGAAATGTTTAGATTTTATGTTAAAAACATTTTTTTATGGTAACCGTTTTGTGCACTAAGATTATCTGCAGGGAAGCATAATATATGCTATTATGGAGAACGAAATGATTCAATGTTATACATAGACAAATCGATAGATTTGCTGTATTTGTTTTTAAATTCATGCAATAAGAAATATTTCAAGCATTCTCAACGAATTGTATGATAATGTTTTTAGGGTATCTGAAATTCTTCAAGCATGGCTCTTCCCAGCAACTACAAGCAGATAGCCATGTCGATGCCGAGTCCTCAGAACACAACACGTTCGTATAAGAACCAGTACCATATATCTATCATTTTAAAATTCACTTGTTAAATTTAATGGGCTGAGCATCTTATGTATTCATGTCACCTAATTTAAATCTTTACTAATGATGTGTGTATGGGTGAGACTTTTCTCCACATACAAGGTCAAGGACAGCACAGAATTTAGTGCGGAGCTAGCTGGGATTCAACATACCACTAATAATATCTATTGATGGTTAGCTTAACTAATTTGTAAAAAGACACAATGTCAAAAAATTGATCTGAGAGTTTTTTTCAACTGTCGATCTATGCCTCCTATAGGCGACACTGGGTGTGAGGAGGTTATGTTTATAGATACATTTTTATGTACTTTATTTTAATATTGAATAATAAATTTATTTGCTTAATTAAATAAAATACTATATAGCTATTTGGAACATTACGATTTAAATTTTGATATATTTCATTATTAACCTCCAGAGTAGTGTGGCCGCATGTATGCGGCGGCACTATACCCCCTCATTAAGAATATGACCACACAATTGTGGCAACATTTTTTTATATAAATTTTCAAATATTTTGCAATACTAAGGCCACATATGTTTCCAATAATAATATTTTATCTTTTTAAACATAATTAAAAATGACTCACTCCGAGTAGCTAGTTTTCTAGCCAAAAACTTACTATCCTGAAGGTTAAGAATACAGTTGTGTCTCGGTAAACATTCACTTTGGAATAAGTCCAACTCGATAGACATCTAGTTTGGACGCAAATTTTCTTATTTGGTATAAGAGCTTTGTTTGGAATGCGACTTACGCATGTCAAATAGTCCGCACTTACATCTTCCTCGCCAAAATAAGCTGTAATAGCATCGTCAGGATTGATCAGACAATGTCACATTTGCGAAACATTCTGAGTAGAAGCTAAGTTCTTTGAACAGATATTTAATAAACATCAAACCTGGTGATACTCAACCAGGTCCATCTAGAGAAAAAAACAGAAAAATTATTTGTTAAATTTTTATTTATTTCATGTAGTTTTTTATGAAAGTATTTTAATATGAAGCAGTGTTTAAATTATTTTATGCAGCTCCATCAATTGTTCATAAAATATTTATACTTTGTACTCTAATGTCACTGTAGGACCATCTTATCAGGGTCAATAATGACCTATTGACGGTCTGTTTGTTAAAAAAAATAAAATTCAAAAAATATGCCAATAATAATAGGATTTTTTTCATGCGAACAGATTAATCATTTTCCCTATATTTCTCTTAGGAAAAATTAGTTTCATATATGTCCTGTTTGTTACAAGTCCAAGGATTTGGAACAGATTAAGGATGTATACTGAGTCACCATTGTACTTATTAACAGTTTTTTTAAGTTTTTAACAAATAATAATTCTTTTAAATTAAAAAACTGAAAGAAGATGATTGAAACGTTCATGGGTTGAGTAAAATACAGCCATGTCAAAAAGGCTCTCGATTTTGTTCAATAATTTCTCAAATAAAAAAATCATCAATAGTTCTCTTGAATTATAAATGCTTTTTACTTGATAATTATTTTAATGCTTTACCACAACGGACATGCCTCGACACGGTGGTGTCCTTGCCATGCACAACAAAGAGGATGTCGGATGATAGAATGGAATGGGGCTATCAGGAGTGATCAATCTTAGTCATATTAAATTAAAACTTTATTAAAAAATATATACAAGTGTAACAGAGCCAGTTCACAATACTTAAAGATAGATTCTTGCTTCCATTACGAGTCGAAAATGTTCAAGCAACCATGACCAAATATTAATAGTTATGGAGGTATGCAACTTCAAAAATTGCATGTTTTTTCCAATATTTCTGACTTATTTTCTGCAATCGTTGAACTATCATTAAAGTAACTTAAATCAAATGGGAAAATTCATTATTTTCAATACAAGTCAATTAAAATAAGTTACTGAAATGATATTTTAACGTTTTGCAAAATAAATCAGAAATATTGAAAAAAGTTTAAATCTTCGATATTGTATATCCCCATAATTATAGATATTAGGTCACGGGGCTTGAATATTTTCGACTCATAATCAAGGCAGGAATAGACCTGTTGAGCATTGTGGACTAGCTCTGTTACACCCTGTAATTAAAAAGATGCAACACTAAAAGTATTCTTCATCAGCAGTATCACGTTAGTGTCATATCATTAATGGCTTACATAACACAACAGTGGATACTGGAACTCCTCATGTTAACGATGCGCCACTAGCGTGATGCCCGGACTAAGGCTGTTAACCATTGTATCGGGGCCGTTACTTTCGTGTTGGTTGCTTAGATGCACTCTATACATACCAGAAGATATAACATTTCATTGTTGCAAAATGTATTGGAAGACAAACATCTTTATTTTGCACTAAGCCGAGCAGAATTTTATTTTGAGTAGGCCGTTACTGACTTTCTATCGTGGGTGTTCAACACTATGAGCTAAGTATGTAGATATAAATTAATAGAATTGAGTAAGAATAAATCATAAAATTGCAATATATTTATCTTTGGTCCCAGTTCGATGCGTCATAAGTATTCAGTATTCTGAAATATAAATTTTCATTTGTCAAGTCGCATTCAATAGCTTCTGTATTGTGTTTAGTTTTTAAGATAATTGTTTTCCTACCTGTCTCTGAATATCATCCTCACCATATCCTTCATATGTCTCATATGAAGCATGTCTGCCTAAGCTTTCACTAATACCAATATCCTTCAGCAGTATGTATTGCATCTGTTAGTTTCTGTGCCTGTATTTGGTTGTATATATATTATTATCAAAGGCTGTTTTACATTGGTTTCCTTTTTTGTTTCATTTTGCATTGCTATGATTTTAAAACGATGATTAGTTTCATTTGACTAAGTAAAATTAATCTGAAATAGTTATTTTTTTGTTTTTATTTGTTTTATTTTTCACATATTATCGATTTTACATCATCAACAGTAATAAATAGCCTTATTCTGTGTATTCCTACCCCAGTGCAAAAATTATGGCATTTTATGCATTAGACCTGAAAATTCCACTCAGGTTTTTTCTTTTCACATACAAAAATCTGAGAAAATGTTAGCAAAATATGTGTACATATTACTGAAAGTACTGGAATTTTACATTGAATCATTTGTTAAATTATAAGTTGTAAGTAACGGAGAATGAGGTAGGCTGGATCCAAAGTTTGTGAGTGAGACTTGCTGACTTAAAGCCACAGTTTAACTCAAACTTTAATTATATTATATGCTTTAGAATATTGCTTTAAACATTAGCTTATTGTAGCATTTAAATATATTCATCAGAACAAGATCATTGACATAAACATATGAAACTGCCTATATTGCCACACTAAATTATCACATATATTAAAAAAAATCACAAGTTCTCGGTTCTTAACCAAGCTACATCTCATATCTAATAACTTATGTCATCTATTACCAATAACAATATCTAATAACTCATGTCATTTCTTACCAATAAATTCTTAATTTTTTCTAAAATCAATCAAATACAGCTTAGATTTTAAATTATGCCCATATTAATTTATGAAAGAAGACTTTATAAATATTGTTTCATGTTGTTAACATACGTGGAGAATTTTGATAAAATTTCGCAAGTTTCCTTTTGATTTAGTCTGAATTTTTGAAATTAACAAGGGCTTGGCTTTGAGATGAGATGTTTTAATTTTTATTAAAAAAAATCATCCTTTTCATTTTTAACATTAAAATTCATGCTTCCGCTACATGATTTCTTGTTCTCTGTTTTGGACTGCAATATTAATTAATTGACTTATAATGATTGTTTGATGTCTTGAAAAACAATATTGTGTGGCTTATAAATTATATTAGCAACAGTCATTTGTCTATTCTGTGCTCTTGTTTCAATGTATTTACTACAATAAATTTTAAATTATTGGAATGGGATGCTTAATTTTTTGATTTTCTTAAATTACTGACTAATATTATTGTAATGTACGAGCATTAATTGCTACCTGTTGTTCAATACTCGCAACCACGGGTCAGCTGTGTGCATCTTGTCTTTTAATTTCCAGTATGTTTTTTGTTCCATGTTGTGTTTATACAGACATGATGATGACGGCCGGCTCTCCCATGGCTTACAATTTACTAAAAGGTAACGTAGAAACAAATGCTTGAAAAATTATTAAAACAAAAATTTCTTTTAATCTTTTAAATATTAATCTCGAGAAAGATTATTAAATTTGTCTTTGAAATCATTAATATAAAATTATTAAACCATTTTTATAATTTTAGTATATGTTTCAATAATTATTATGTTAATGATTTAAACTTATGAATTAAAAGACTCAAGTTACAAACTGATTAGAAATTCTATTGCCTAAACATATTTTTATTGGGGTAATGTTAAATTATTGCCTATTGATTTAAAATATTTTCAAATCCTGGTTCCTTGTTTTATTTTCTGTAGAGAAATAATAATTTTTAATATAGTGCCCTTAAACGCAGATGTTAAATGCTTAAATATTTTTTTGATTTGTATATCAATTCTTCCGCTACAACAATGCAATTGCTTTATTGGCTGAAGTAAAATTAGTAGTCTTAGTGTATATTTAGATTTTATATTACCTTAACATATTTATTTTCAAATAAAGTGCATTACTGGCCAATTACATGTGGAAACGATTGATTACTAAATCATAGGTAAAAAACATAAAAGTTTTTTGAGTATCTAAGTTTTATTTTAATTTTAGTTAATTTTTTGAATATGTCAATTATGCTGCATATTTTTGTAATTACATATTTAGTTTTCTTTAAAATTGAAACATTGAAGATTAGTTAATAATGTACTTCATTATGGACACTTAACTAATTTTTTTTTCTTGATACTACCTACCGTGATATTCAATCATAATCATAATTTCTGTAGTATTTAGCAAAAATTAAAATAGTGATTTCTGTCAGTTTTAAATTTGTTTTTAGGTGGAAAATTTTTTTACTGTCCTTTCCATAGGGTCAGATGTTCATAGACATATTCATTCTGATAACTTGAAGCCGAATCGCAGAATTACTCTTTGGTTTTTTCTTACTTCTAATCCTCATAAAAACCTATCTAGTCCAAGTCTCCTCGATTGAGATCTTTCATGTCGTATTAATGTTACTCCAGTAACTTCCCTAAGATACCTCGTTTCAGCGGCCTTGACTCTTGATCTCACTCAGTAAGAATGCACAATTGGTGACTGTGTATTAATATGGCCCCGGTCACAGCTTTAAAATTAGGCATTGTCATTTTCTTTGTCTTCGTAAGGTAATGTAAACCATCAACAACTTAATGAACTTATACAGGGTTATTTGGAAAACATTAACCTCGCAGGACTTTGCACCTGCTTTAATTAGGGGTCGTAAATGTTCTAGCAATCATGATTATGTTATGTTATGGAGATATGCCACATCTAAGTTTGCATTTTTTTTTCCCAATATTTCTGACTTATTTTTTGTAAAACGTTGGACTATCATTACAGTAACTTATATTGAATATGAAAAAAATCATTCCCTTTAATAAAAGTCAAATAAAATAATCTTCAAATTCCAGTTGGAATTTCTGTAGGGTTTTTATTATTTTATTTAACTTGTATTGAAACAAATGAATTTTTCTTATTGAATATAAGTTACTGTAATGATAATTCAACGTTATATAAAAAATAAATCAGAAATATTGAAAAAAAAAGAAAACTTTGATATTGCATAACTCCATTACTATTAATATTAGGTCATGGCTGCTTGAACATTTTCGACTAACAATCAAGGCAGGAATATAGTCCTATGAGGTTATCAATGTTTTCCAAATAACCCTGTATAATGTCTAATCTATAAGTAAACAGACCATCTTTTTAAAAAATTTATTTGGCACGGCTGTCGCCTGCGAATGAAAATGAAACTAATAGTTAAATCACAATTCAGAAAACTGAATCTTTGTAAGAGGCTTCAAGGAGGATTAAAGGAAATCTTATTAGAAAAATAAATCCAAAGAATTGATTCTCTAATTTGGATTTTACTTATTTTTGTAATCAATCGTTATCTCTTGTATCAAAAAACACATTTAATTTGTAAAATCCTTTGTTTAAAATTTCAACAAATTATCTTAAAGTCTTCTCTTTGTATCACTAATTAGACTTTATAGTAAATGCATCTAACATTATTTTTGCATGTTAGAATGCGTTAACACTTCCCTATTGCTTTCAAATATCCCTTTTTGCATAGCTTTTTAGAATTTAATCAAAATGTTTGGCTGTTTTTCTTCTGTTCTGTTTTCTGTTTTTTCCCCCACCCAAACTACCAACAACACAACCAATCTTTACTCCTTTTATTATATCCAATATTCCGTCACATCTACGCCTTCCATTACATTTTTTGCACTGTGTCACAATTCTCCTTTCTAGCGTTCATCTTTATCGTAAAAACTTCAAATATTGTATACTCAACTTGTAAAGTAAATTTATTCTCGCTAAAACTCCAAATAAAATTTCATTATTTCCCTTTGCCAAATTATTAACACTCTTTTTCCCAAACTTGTCACGTTTAATAAAATTTTTCATTTCTACATTGTTTAAAAAACAATATTAAATATGTTCTGGTTTACATTATAATTTCTTCATATTTTATTTATATTTCTTTCCATACCAAATCTTTCAATATAATTCGTTCTAATTCAAATCCCAATTTACATGATAAACTTCTGACATCACCAATTACAACTTCTAAATTCTATCATCATCTGTTCATTTAATCATGGCATCGTTATCATTGCATCGTAATCCCTGCCATCATTCCTTCACTAATCCCTGGCAATACACCAATCCTTGCGCCGTGACTCCTTGCACCACAAAGGCGGTCCGCCTAACAACAGTTATATGCCCGGTTGGCCGCCGCGCCCCGTAGAGAGACTTCGCGCCGGAGGATCCTCATCCCAGGACTCTCGGGGCGGATCTGGAGGCAGCGGAGGTGGAAGCAGTGCCAGTAGCAAAGATGACAAAACCAGCCCATTCGTCACTACACCTCATTCACACCCTGGATTTACACCGCAGAAGGTCGGAAAGGGATCGGCTAATGTGAGTGTAATGTATTCAAGCATTCATTTTTGATATTTTGTTGTATTATACTTAATGATCAGGAATTTCTCACATTTGGAATGGCACAAGGCGCGGTATTGGGATCACTGTTATTCATTATTTATCTAAATATGATATTGCAAATGAAGATATCTGGAAAACTATTATCCTACACTGATGAAACAGCAATTGTAATAATTGATAATTCATGGGAAAATATGATTAAAAAGATATATCATGATTTAAATATAATAAGAACATGGTTCAATGATAACTTTTTATCTTTAAATGTTGAAAAAACTGTGTTCAATCCATTTGCTTTAAATTTATCACAAATCCCGAATGAAATCATTTTAAAAATACACAGTCTTACAAGGCATAAAGAAAACTGTGCCTCTCTAAACTATAACTAACTTAATATGAAAAAATTTACTAAGTACTAGGGAGTTACTATAGGTCAACAAATGAAATGAAAGGAGCACATTAATACAATTGTGAATAAAATTCGAAAATTGATTTATGTATTTATAAGATTACGCAACATTTTGACAATAGTCACACTTCAAATAACAAAATATACCTTTGTACAATTCATATTACAATACGGAATCGTAGGTTGGAGTGGCGTAAATAAAAGTTATCTGCAGGCTCCTAAAATCTTCTTGCTTTGTAATGTGATCTTTACTCTTCTAGTCAGCAGCAAATGCGCCCAAACCTCCAAAACCTCCAGAGAAGCCGCTGATGCCCTACATGCGATACTCGCGCAAGGTGTGGGACTCGGTGAAGGCGGCTAATCCTGAGCTCAAGCTGTGGGAAATCGGGAGGATCATCGGATCCATGTGGCGGGATCTCCCAGATCAGGACAAAACACACTTTGTCGATGAATATGAGGCTGAAAAGGTAGGAATGATTTTTTTTAAAGTATGATAATACATATTAAATTTTTTATTAATGGTAAAGTTAATTCTAAAAACTTCAATAAATATGTTTTTATCAATAATTTACAATAATAAATGTCAAATCATGAAAAACAAAAATGTTATAAACATGAATGTAAATGAATGAAATATCTATATTATAATTACTCCAACCAATGTCGTACGTTTCTGCATTTGGATGATGATTTTTATTTGTATACAATAATTTTGCCGCGTTGTTTATCGAGTCCTGTGGCGCAATGAATAACACGTCTGACTGCGGATCAGAAGATGCCAGGTTCGAATCCTGGCAGGATCGAATTTTTTTTTTTATGGTCGAGAATATTCTTTTTGTTGATATTTTAATTACATTTTTGGTTTTGAACATTCAAATTTGTTAATGTAAAAATTAAACAAAGATTAATTTTTTATAATGTTGTATAAAAGTAATCAACACTGCGAGAAGAGAAGAGAGTAGGTACCTACCTATCGAACTATGGTTTATTCCGCTCTGACTTATTAATCGGTTAGAAATTTTTAATAAATACTTTGTCTTAATTATATCTAAACTACCCGTAATTAAAAGTGGAAATTTACCAGATACAATTGACCGCGAAGCGGCTGACATAGGCACAGGTAAACAATTGTGTTTGCTGCACAGCAAACACATTTGGCCACGCAACGGCTATCGCTGGCCGCGCAGGGCCCAGCAGTAAGCAATCGGCGAAGCCGATTGCTTTCCTGCTAGTATGATTTTATTCTCTAAAGCATACAATGACGCGGTAAACAATGTCAGCCCTGAAAATATATTTTTATGTAGGCTACATGCAGAAATTCTAATCAATATTGGTTTCTTATTTAAAAAGTAAGTTTTTTCAGATTAAACAAAGTTTAATTACATCATAGACGTTTCATAAAATTCTATATTCTTATTCATGGATTAACAATAAACGTTTAAAATTCTTTCTGGTCTTTTTGACATTCTACCATATGTACGCAAATATTTTATTTTCCTTTAGTATCAGTTAAAAAATCTTTAAAGTTGCCGTAAAATTATAGAATTTATAGTTTCAATTATTTAACGTTTTTTATGATTCTCTATAATCAAAACCTGATATTGAGACTGAAAAGTATTTGTTCTTTATTAATTTTTTTATTTGTCAAATTTTGAGATATTCCTCACTCATTAAATTTTTTTTGCTTTTACAAAGATGAGTTTTTACAAAAAAAAAAAGTGACAAGATATTTCACAAAAAAAATGTAATTTTGACATGGGCAGTTAGTTGGCAGAACAATTTTAAATGGTTAACATAAAAAATAGTATGTGCGCTTGCCAAATGATTTAAAGTGACTTCTGTATCTTAGGCTCAGTATAATGAGTTGATGAAAGCGTACCACGCCTCGCCGGCCTATATACAATGGATGGCGTTCAAAAACAGAGGTATAGGCCAAATTATATGCAACAATATAGCGGTGGTGATTTATAGTTTGCAAGCGACATCTCTTTCATCCCGGCTAAAGATTAGTCATGTGTTTTATTTGGTTTGAAAAATTAGATAAAATCCCGAAAAATAAATAAAATATATTTCCGATTGCACGACGCTCGATGCCTCTTGCAGCCACATAAATGGAAGAGGTTGCAACCTCGCAACAATCTTATCTTATATTGATATTGCAAAATTCGGTATCGCTTTTAAAATATTTATCAAATATTTGCGTTTTTTTTTTTTAAATATACATATTCGAAAAAAAAAAGTGTTTTTTCAACTGTAAGTTACACCATGAGTACTTGAATTCTGCTAATTATTTATTGGAATATATTTTTTTTGTAATTTCATTGTCTAATTCTATTTAGTGTTCTATTTCTTAACTTTGTATCCACATATATACTTATATTAATTTAATTTCATTTTTTTTCACCCAACTACATATACAGTTTGTTAATATCCTTTGATTTATTATGATTAAAAACACAAGTAAATTTTAATTGTTTATGAGTTTTTATTATTAATATTTATTTATTAGGTACAAATTCATTAAAACAAACTTGTGATGGAGATTACATCCTCTTCCATTTTTATTTATTGAATTCATTTTTCTGTATTTGTAAAATTCTTTATAAAATTTTGCTATAAATTGGGAAAAACTGAACACATTATAAAACTTTCGTCATGAATAATTGGAAGAGTTGTTGTTTGAACGAACTACAAAAAATATAGCTTGCAAAATGGGGTAGCCTGAAAAGTCCTTAATGCTAATACAATCCTCGCTTGTCATTCCCCATAAACCATATAATATCATATAAACACCATCGCTTACAATCCGGTGTAACTTGCAATGGCACGCTGTAATGTTGCTGAATTTATTTAGAGTGACCATTTTTTAAAATATGTGAATAACTAACTCATGTGCCAATCACAATATGTTTTTTTTTATCTGTGGTGGCAATTAAGGTTCTCGTGAAATAAATTGAGGAAAATTACTCATGGTAAAAGAATTTCCTTGTAAATAATACAAAGTGTGGTTTTTAAATACATTGCAATGAAATCATCAAATACAATTTAATAATTTTTAAATTATTATATATATTATTATTATGATGATGATGTTTATGTATTTAGAAATAACCAAATTAGGATTGAGATTGGTTTCATGCACTCATTATAGCACCCTCTAAATAATATTTAATATCCTGATAGAGAATATAATGTAAGAATATTTGAATGTAAAATCAAAGAAAATTGGCATTGAATAAATTATGGTTTCTATCATTATCATTACATAAGAAATACACTGTAGCAGATATTGTTTTAAATCATGACAATTATATTATTTCAGGGTTATATATTAATTGTTGTACTTTTTTGAAACATTGGATAGCTTAATTAATTCTGGAATCATTTTCTACATAAGAGTGTTTTAAATCTTTTTATTTCATTTTCAATTTAGAGGCAGATATTTTTCCCACTCTTCTTCTTCTTACACCTTCTATAAGACTGATATTAGTATGACAAAAGTATAGCAAATATATAAGATGACGGCCTTTGCTGTGCAATGTAAATTGACATTGTAAATAATGAAAGTTCGCATCATATTTCGAAAAAATTAAAAATTTGAATACATTCAAATATCCTTTTTGTCTATGGAGTATGTAATCCACCAATCACAATCCGGCACGCCTAACCACCCAACTAATACATTCCCCCAAATACGGTCATGATGCATTACGTTTTCCAGTTGGATTATGAGAAGAGCCTGAAGGCTTATCACAATTCGCCGGCGTATCTCGCGTACATCGCCGCCAAGAACAAAGCCGCTGGTAAGCGTAAGTGTTGCCTGCGCCACCCTTCCTTGCTTTTTCATTAAAATTTATCATGTTTTTATTTTTACGGCTTACCAAGAAATATGTACAGTAAGTAAAAACTCGTTATCTAAAATTTCTAATTATCAAAAAAATATATTATCAAGTATATAAAACCTGGTTAATTCTAACTACTGCACAACATAATAAAATAATTGCAATCCTCATGTAAACACAACGATTCATACAATATTACATTTCTGCAATTATTGAAGTATATACATAGTTATATCGACATATACTGTTGAATCTGCAATAATTATTTTTTCTTTTCTTTTATTTTGACAAAATTTTAATTAAAGATATTTGAATTAACCAGGTTTTTGTGTGTTAATAATTTTTGTTTCTTTCTTTATGATATTTTACTGTTCTATATTCAGTATATCAAGTATTATTAGAAAAGAGATTCTTTATAATTTAATATGTTATGTTATTTTTATTAAAAAATATTTCATTCAAAAAAGTTAATTTTGGGCTTTAAATTATTACAATAGCATTGATCAACTATTAAATAATTTAATGCAATTTTTTAACTTTTTTATTTAATTATATTTCTTATTTGATTAATATTGACTAATAATTCATGGTAAGCCAGTAGCGATAGACATGTACAAAATTGTGTTTATCCGGTCTTTGAGAGAACATCACAAAAATTTCAACATATGAGAAAATACTGAGAAAACTCTAATCTCATTGAAATATTGGCATAGTAAAAAATTCACTGGTTGTTCAAATTGTTCTGTAAAAAAATTGATTTTCGGATAAACATTATCCAGGTGAATGGATTTTTATTTCACTTATTTGTTTGCTCTGCGTGTTCCATGCATGTCTTGCCTTTGTGAAATTCATATAATAAATTTGATTATGTATTCCGTATTCACATTAACCACACAGAGGCCAGTTAATTAACATATAAATTAGCTTGATACAAATAACTAATAACTAAATATGATTTGTCAACTACTTACTTGACAATAATCTGTGATGTTTCACTAATATTCAAAGCTCTGCATATCCCCTGATACAGAAAAGAATGGACATTAACTTTATTCTGTCTTTGGCAAGTACTACAGTGTAAATTCTTGATTACCCGGGTGTTAAAAAGTTGAATACAAAAGTATTATTAAATTTTAAATTATATTTCAAAATGTTATCTAAATATTTTGAACTTTTATATTCCGTTTTAATCTGACCCCGGATAATTGAGAGTCTACTGTATTTCAATTTATGCTATTAATTTTTTAGAAAACTAAGATTCAAATTACAAAATCAGTATTTTTTTTAATTTCTTCAATATGCGCAATTTAAATTCAAATCTTTTGAAGATAATATCCTATGTTAATATTTGGCGCTATTCACATTATTCTCAATTTTTGAAAACAGTTTAAATGTTAAGTTTATAAAATTACAATTAGGCTTTACATTTTTTAACTCATTTATCTTATTTGATTTCATAATATTAAGATCAGAAGACTTAATAACTTAATCCAGTTCCTAATTTAATAAGTATTAACACCGTACAAATAAATACTAATTTTAATTGTGTCATGTTTGCATCGCATTCAAATTTAGAATTAAAAAAATACATTTATATGTGTATTAATAATTAAACTGTCAAAATATCAATTTGCAATATTAAATAATTTTCTATGTTGCCAGTGGTGGGAAATCTGGAGGAGCGCGATGAGTCTGGCGGTGGCGGAGGAGGAGGCGGTCGCTCAGGGAGCGGAGGGGGCAGCAAATCGCAACAAGCGCAGCAGAATGCGCACCAGGACAGGAGGATAGATATTCAGCCTGCCGAAGATGAGGAAGGTTTGTGTTGCTGACCGAGTTGTCATCCTCATAGTTGTTTAATTTGTTTCAAATGTTTTTAAAGGACCATTTCAACAGGAATAAGTCAAGAATACAACCGAACTTGAATTTTAATGAAAGAAAAATTGTTCCTGGTGTAAAAAAGGGTCCTGATTACATAAATGAAGTCAAATTTTCCCACTTGCTGGTTTGAAAGCAGTTATTTCAAGTTTAAAAATGATACATTTTGACACTTTTGGATTGACTTTGGAATATTCCCGTTTACTTAAAATTTGCACATATGAAACCATGCGGTAGCAATTCATTAGCTTGTCGGTAGACCATAAATGTATGTTCATTTTAAGAAATATTTTTTCTTCTCAGATCAAGACGATGGCCTATCCCAGAAACACATCGCCTATGCAAGATACTTACGTAACCACCGTCTCATCAATGAGATATTCTCAGATGCGGTTGTCCCTGATGTGAGATCCGTTGTCACCACGGTCAGGATGCAGGTGAGAAATTAATTATATCAAAATATTTCCTTTTGACTAATTCCATAATTAATAAGTGTCATCTGGTCACTGTTAAACAAAATGTATTCTGTATCATTAATTGCAATGATTCAGGTGCTGAAACGACAAGTTCAATCCCTGACGATGCATCAGAGGAAGTTGGAGACGGAGTTACAGCAGATTGAAGAGAAGTTTGAGGCTAAAAAGAGGCGCTTCCAGGAGACCAGTGATACATTTCAAGAAGAGCTTAAGAAAGTAAATGAGCCATACTGTTATTTATTTACATATCTATAATATGTAATTGTTGATGTATGGGTGCTCAGGATTGATTGATGTTGAGCTTTTATCATGTTTAAGCACAAGTACGTATTGAAGCGTTTCAGCTAGTGGTATGTCCATACTTATATGTTTTTATTGCTGTGAATGAATGAATATTGTTATTTTTTTTTTATATACATTAAAAAATAGTACTCAAAGTAACAAATAACTTTTGTTAGTTTGATAACACTTTACTTCACAGCTATGCTTATACTGGAGACTCCTTTTAACTTTTATTTTAATTAAATTTTTTTTTTATATTTAATTTACATAATGTTTAATTAATTAATAATGTTATTATTTAGTGTTAAAATTTTTATGTAACACATTTTTTATAATATTTAAATTAGAGAAGTTTAAAATTTCAAACATAATCAAGTTACAATCATAAAGTAGGTATACGTTGAATATTAATTATAGTATATATTCAATATTCAGGTTGGATCTGGTGATTTACTTGTAATGAACACGTTTGTTAAATTTTTTTATATTTCATTGATGTTATGTTCCACATATCGGTGGTTTCAGAATACTAGGCCAAGTTTTGCATTTGGAGATTAATGCTCATGACGGATTAAAATGAGCCACTGTCATAATATTGTTGCAACAATAAGGTAACACACTTCTAATACACGTGGATGAATCTGGATTATTCGAGAGCTGGCCTTAAATATTTAAGTACTTTCATTACCTGAAGACATATTAAATTATATAGTACTTTCGTTTAATTTCTAGCATCTAATTTCAGCACTGCAAACCGGCAGTGGATGAGGAGACATTCTCCCGCCTTGTGGAGCGCCAGATGGAGATCCTCCGCCGCGGAGGCGCTCCTCCCCCTCAGCCTCCTGTGCCATCGGGGCCACCGCAGCATCAACCCCCAGAGCTTGCAGCCAATGGGGAGCAGGGCAGAGCTACAACTCAGGAGGAGGTGAGTGTTGAGAGCCTTGCCTCTCTAAAATCGGGGACCAGATAGTGATTTTGTGTTATTAGAGCTTGCAAAGGGGTGGAATTAGGAATATAAACACAAAACCGACTGCTGAAATGCAGCTAATCTGATCGGGTGAAAGTTGATTTGATCTGATATGCGGACAGTTTTAGTTTGCAGCGTTTGCACTAATTCCTCATACCTTAAAGCGTTTAAAATTATTTTTCAAAATGTTTTTTGATTCTTTTTTTTAATAACTGTGTTTGTGTTGTTAAAATGTTTAATTTTTTTTGGAAGAAGTTATTACTGACTTATCTTATTCATCTGGAAGAAGATATCACTGACTTATCTTATTATTTCAAATATTTATTGGCGATTGTATTTCTAGTAACTGTGATTTGTGGTCTGAGCCAGAAAAAAGGCGTAATCGAAATTTAAAATCAAATGAAGATTAAAGAAGCCTTCCATAAATTCAAAGATAATTAAACATTTTTGATTCCAGATGTGACGAATTGGAAAATTTTTTTTTTTTGTAAGTGAGAATAGCAAATATATCAATAATCATAATTTAGCAAAAGATTGCGATCTTTACATTAACTTAATAAATTCAATATGATTTCTTGAAATATATACATAAATTTATTAACAAAATTAACAGTTTTTTTTCATGAGTTATAATTTTTAGCAAATTTCACATTTGCATTGAAATTTTATTTTTGGTACATAAAATTTCGAATTAACAGATTCCGCATATTTCAAAATGTTCTTTTGGGTCCCTTGAATTTCGAAGTAATCAGGTTCTACTGTATAACAATCTTTGGAATTGTAACACTTCATTCTCTCAACTGTTTTAAGTTATTTTACTTCAACTTGACTCTCTACGCCAATGGCTTCACCTTTCTACTAGCTTTTGTCTGTTTTAGGGGTCGTTCAGTAATCAATTTAAAATCACTTTTTTTAAAATTAAATACATACATGTAATTTTATCAGTGACAGAATTAGGGAGCTGAGTTTTTTCATTAAACTTTTGAAATTCTTTTTTTTAAAATACAAATATGTTACCTAGATGGTTGCTCAGAGTTCACTGACTGTTTATTCATTTCATATATTGTCTTCGCTTATCCTTTAAAGCAGACGAACTTTAAAAAAAATGTTTTTTAAAAAATTGTTAAATGTAAGGTAGCATCTCCAGTGTTAAGCCACACTGGAGATGCTACCTTAAGTCATGATGTGATCCATTTCTACCGTGTCACGATGCTGTATGGGTGGAGAGGAATGTAAGAGGAAGGAAAAAATGTTATAATATAGCTGTTTAGACCTGGTCTAATTAACATATTATGGAAAAGCCATCATCAAGCAATGATACAAAATTGAATGGCGGTCCTCTATCAAGTGATGCAGTAATCTTCCATTCACATTCAAATATTGTCTACACCCGATGACACTTATTTATCTAAGAATATTTTTTAAAACGTCGAATAGGATCCGAATATCAAAATTGCCATTGATTTTGCTTACATTTCTTTTATGTACAGTAAATAAAATGTGTACTGCATTTTAGACCTGAATCACAAAATGAAATCCATTCTTTGAGATTACATATTAAAAATATTGCTGGTAAAAAACACAATATACAAAATTAAATTAATTTCAGAGGTCTTGCAAAATACTATGTAGGGTGTTTCATAGTTAGTAGCACAAACATCGGGGGAACCTTTCTCATTCAATTTTGAATTGCAAATATTCTTTACACCGGGTGAAATTTTAACAGTTGAATTGTTACTTGCCCACGTTGTGTATGCACGACGGAGTGTGTCTTGGAACAGGTTAATAGTGATGGTATTTTAACCGGTGACACACTAACCATTATTTGAGATTTTTATCTGATTTTTTGCAATTCGACAGGCAATTATCGGTATTATACAGCAGTTATATGTCAGTTACTAATCATCGATACAATCAGATACAAAGCTCAAATAATAAACCATTTGTAATCGGTTAATGCAACTGTTTGACCGTCACTACGGGTTAAGGAGATAAGCGACATCAAAGTTAGCATTAAAAATGTTCTCAGGTTTTCACGGCTGTTCAGAATATTATTTGTATAGTTTTCTGGGATATACTGCTGTGTATATGTGATGGGATCCGAAATGTCGGCCAGAGAGGTCTCATATACATATCCCAGAATATCCCAGAAAACTATACACAGAAAATGTTAGCATTTTTTTTTCAATTTTTAGGCTAATCTTTTGTAAAACATAATACTATCATGAAAGTAATTTATATTGAATATCAAATATTCTTTCATTTCTCTTTGATACAAGTCAAATAAAATGATTAAAACCTTGCATAAATTAGAATTTTTTTTTGTAAGGTTTCTATAATTTTATTTGACTTGTATTAAAGCGAATAAATTTTTAATATACCAAATAAGTATATACCAAATTGTTTTACAGAAAATAAGTCAGAAATGATAACTTTTGTGTCGCTTATCTCCGCAACTGTTGACATTTCGCCCAGAATTTTTTTGCAACTAGCTACGACACCCTAACATGTATATTTTGGGAATGAGATTAACTTTTTTGTTTGGGTCTGAATTTGGCATACGAAAATCTTTATAGACGTGTGACTAACACTTAATAGTCGAACAATTAGTGGGCATTTTGTTCAAAAACCTACCTGCACAACCAAATTCCTCCACACTGAGATTATTTTTAATGTGACACAATTCTTTAAAAATGTAATCGATTTTGGTGGTGTTTGAATTACCCTGTGTTTTGTAGAATTCCATTTATATTGTGTAAATATTATATGAAACGATTTACAAGTTCATTGCACATTTTGCGATGTTATTGAGACGCACCCTGCAAAAATAATGACATCTCTGTTACGTTTCGGCCATCTTTTCTGAATTGGAAATCAAAGATCGGCTTGTAAGGTCCGGCAGAGTTGATTGGTAATTTTTACATTAATTAATTACATATGATGGTTATAAAAGGGAAGGCAGCAATATCTCATTGAGATGTTTCTGTGATAAATGCAAAAAATTTCTCATTATCCAAAGAAATTTCTTTGGAATCCATAAAACCTACATCTTATTGGAAATACGTTTTTAAAAACAAATGCCATCTCAGTTTTCCTTTTATATATGTGTAAAAATAAATATTTATCTTTTAAATATGGATATTGCAGTCTTTGCTATGATGTTTCAGTCTAAAATCAACATCAGCTCTCACTTTAGTATGTAGAGGCCATTTTGTCACAAGGCACATCCTCGGGTGTTGATTGGTTGAAGTGAATATTAATGCCTTTCCTTTTTAGACTACGAGGATATCGCTGTCTTTGTTTTTAACAGTGTTTTGGAAACATGATTTTGGAAGGAATAGAGCTATATTTCCTATAAAATCTCGAATTCAGTACATTTTAAATTAATAATCCTTGGTAACTGCATTCATTTAAACATTAATTTTTTTTTTTGGATATTGCTGATTTCGCTTTTATACCCCTCATATAAAGAATTGATTTCAAATTATATTTTCATTATACTGAGGCCTGAATTAGAATGTATTAAGGGTAATCGTGTTTTAGGTAAATTATGATCGTGAATAGTTTTGAGAAATATAGTCACTATGCTGCATTACTGCAACTATTGCGAACTTCAAATAAAAAAAAAACAATTGTCAACAATAAAATCAATAAGTTCACAACATTATTTGAAACACCTTTCTGAGTGCTGTATTTACTTTATGTCGTGAAAATATTTCACAACCCTAATTAACAATTTCAAAATGATCTTGTACATATTAGTAATCTCCGGCAAAAAAAATAATAATTCAGTTTTCTGGGACCGTTTGCAGCTCTCTCATAAATTAATGCACTTTTATATCACATAATTTAAAAACTGTGATAATTAATTGAAGTGTGATATTTAAATTGAAAAATATCAAACTTTACAATGTGCAACTTACTCATTCCCGAGTATGCCAGTAACCACTGTCACAAATTATTGGAAATTGAGATATTCTCTTTGTAAATTGAAAATTGTACATGACGGTGCACAGTTCTAATAGAGATCATTGAGGTTAGACGTTATTTAAATCTAGTCCTTCTATCTGTTCTGGAACAAGTATATTATTTTATCAATGGATTTAAACATCTAGACATCAAAAAGCCAAAAATAAATTTGTTATTATTTATTCTTTGTGATTTTCAATTATTTACTTATATACATACCTCTTGAATATCTGATTATTTTTGATGACTATTATATTTCATTACACATTTCTCTACTCATTTTGAGTTGCTTTTGATGTTTTTTTTTTTTTTATATATAAGTTTATACGCTAATTTTAAATGTAACAATATGTTAAAATTCTTAACATTTTTGAATGCTTAAAAGTTTTAACATCATTTGATTCTGTCAGTACACATTTGAGTCTGTACATTAAAACTCGTTCATTCATGAATTTAGAATAATACCAGATTCATGAATTCAATTTACGGTTTTAATAAATACGAAACAATAAATGATGTCGTTATGTATATCCACAAGCAGATATTTAATATAAGTTAAATCAAATGTGTATGATGCTGTATTTTTTTTATATAATATCAATATTTGTATATTATATATTTTTTAAATATAATTTTTAATCATCTTTTATTAAAATATAATTTAACTATCCCATTATAATTATTAAAATGTTATCATTAAACTCTGCCTGATCCAGAAATATAAGTTCTGAATTGCTGCAAATTCGGAACTTATTCTTGCCGTTATTATTTGGATTCCTCATCTTTTCTGGTTTACAGTGGATGTTTTGGAATACATTACTGTTGCCATCTTTAAATTTACAATAATACATAATTTACTTGGGCTCTGTAAATGGTTTGATAAAATTATAATTGACTCTAATGTGTTTGTTTTCGTGATTTGTACTGAGTTTTGTGTGTTTTATGCGTCTCGCACCCATAGCAGATGCTAGTACTTCACTATATTCAGGTAAAGGATATGTTCATTCGTTTATGTAGTCACCCTTTACACTATAATTTCTTTCAAATATGTATTTAGAATTAACGCTTTCTGTATGTATATTTTAATATTCATTTCACAACTACCATGTGAAATTCAATTCTTTTCAGATTGGTAGCCGAAAAATGATTCCGAGGTTTATACATCAGTTAAAATAAATAAAGATATATATTTGCTCAGTTTACTGATGGTGGTTTTACAATATTTTGGGTATTAGACACTTCTTTGTTACTTTGACAAATTCTCTGGAAAAGTATTTTTCTTAATTAGATTATTTTTTTCAAGAGTATAGTGAATTACAGTAGATTCCCCTTAATATGGTTCTGCTATCGTGCATATTTACCCCCTTTAATCGTGTATATTTGCTCCTAATACAGGTTGACTTTTTGTTCATGGCAATTCCTGTGTTTTGTACTAACATCCGTCAGAAACGTGATAAATTAAATAATTAAGAATATTCACATGTTTTCACGACGGATCAGAACTGTGTGATGCCATCAGCTTTGACCATGAAGATTTGTTTTCAGCGGATATCGGTACATAACACATCCTTGAAGTGTCATGGCCAAAATTGAAAAATCGACCTGAATATCAATTAATTGGCTAATAATTGAACTCTTTGATAAATTTTTTTACCAAATTGTTCAGTGAGAAATTTATAGACATGGCCTATTGATGTATATGTATGTAATTGCTAATACGTATTGGTTAGATTTATTAGTATTAATAGTCACGACGAATTATGTCACATATTTATTTATTTAATTTTAGACAATTTATTTTTTATTAATATAGTTAAAGGAAAAATATTAATTATAAAAAACTGTAATGAATTTGAATGTGTTTATAGAAGCAATTGTCAGTGTCATTAGTCTTTAAAATGATGAGTATAAAGGTGAGCATTTACAGCCATCTTAGAGTGTGAGCTACAAAATTTTAGTAATAAAATCGCTCGCAAGTTGAAGACTTGACAAATTATCTATTAAATGGAAATCAACCAGCAACAATATTAAGCGGAATCTACAATATTCTCGGTATAATATAATTTTTATTTAGTTTGATTATTTTATATATACCTATATATAGATTAAAAAGAGAGTTTGTTTCTGCTTTAATATACTATTTATTTTGCTCAAAGGAAATTGGTTTGTGTATTTGACTTGGATATGGTAGGTAGGACAATTAGGTCGATTTCATCAGATTTGCTTTGTATTATCTGCCTATTGGGTGATTTAGAATTTTCGTTTGTGGCTGGTTATGTGTGCATTACTCCAAAATTAATGATAATATCTTCATACAGCCGATGGAACAAGACGGCCAACCGGTTAAGAAGGAATTTGAAGAAAGCAACGCAGCCGAGAAGCCGACAAATGGACAGCTGCAGAAAGAAATACCAAACACACCCGCGGAACACACGGAACCATCCAAGGATATTGAAATAAAAACTGAAACAAACTTGGAAGTCACAAAAAAAGTGGTTGTTGAGCCGGCTCCGGAGCACACGGTGCAGAAGGAAAGTGATATTAAGGAAGAAGTCGAGATGACTGACATACAGATTGAAGAACCGAGTGTCGATAAAGAAGAAAAAGAATTAAAATCGGAAGTGAAGAATGATTCAGAGAAATCCAGCGATTCGGAGAGTTCTAAGCCGGCGTTTGAGGCCAAACAGGAAGAGGAGAACAGCCCGACTTCTCAGACAGGGGCTCCAGGGCCCATTCATAGTGGTGAAATTGCTGTGCTCCCCCAGAGCAGTGTCCCTCCACCGCAGATTCCTCAAGCGATGCCGGCTCCGCACATGCCAATGCCGCCACATCCCATGCAGCCTATGCCACATCACGGTGTGTACTGAATTTTCATCTATTTTATTTTTTATATACAGTAAAATTTAATTTACCTTCTTTTTTAGGCGTTACATTAATGACAAAGTATCATTGTAAAGATGGTAATATAATTTCTTCTGGAATATTTATTCTATTACCTGACGGTCGTACCTACGAGTGTAGTTTTTAAACTTGAGGGACACTTTATTATGTTTTGTTTTGTTCGTAATGTTTTGCTCGAGAAGTAACAAGATCTAAACCAACAAAATTTTGAATAGTAAAAAAAATATATAGTGAAACCCCGTTAATTCGAACCCTGATAATTTCAAATTTGCCATAATTCTAAATTTTTCAAACCTACAAGTCCCAAAATGTTAATTTCATAGCACATTAACCTGGATAAGTCGAAAACCCTGGTAATTTGTAATTCAAAATAATTTTTAGCCCCTTATGCCATAAATCAGTACATTTTAGTTCATATAACTCATTTCGAATTAACAGTGTTATGCATAATTCAAAATGTTTTTTTCGGGTCCCTTCAATTTCGAATTAATGAGGTTCTACTGTAATTTATAAGTTAATAGTTACTTTAATAATATAATAAAGCACTGGTTCGTATGGAGCTGGTAGATATTTTAAACATGTGTAATTTCATATTATAAAATGATTTGGCAGTTGCTTCGTGGTGCAACATTTTAGTTTATAATATTTTTTTTATTTAAACATTGATTGCACTATAATTGAGTTATTTATAACCACCATAGTTTACACAATAATGTGTATGCCCAAACCACAATAATATGTATGCCTTGAACACTTAGTTTGTAATGTACATATTATTAAATAAATTGAATTGAATTTAATTGAAAGAAGCAGTCCCTAGTCTCAAATTAGAACTCTCGGTTCCTCATAATGGATACATAATGAACAATTTGGAAATTGTTGAAATTCTAAAAAACTTAAAATCTGAGAGGACACTTACAAATAATATCACATTTTAAAACACTTCTCCGATCCTAGACTTGTTTCCGTTAATGACCAAAAATTAATTATATATAAATAAATAGATTACTTGTCTAAGACCACTAATGAGTTTAAGATGATTACACAACTAGTTTCGACAACTACCGATGTTGTCATCAACAGGTGATGATTTAAACTGTTTAAAATGTTTAAATCATCATCCGTTGATGACAACATCGGTAGTTGTCGAAACTAGTTGTGTAATCATCTTAAACTCATAAGTGGTCTTAGACAAGTAATCTATTTATTTATATATAATTATAATGTCATTCCACAAAGTTAACGCCAATTCAATAAATAATATACCAAAAATTAACCTCACCACACTGCGGCTACCTGTCCTATCCGAATAGATTGATAAAATTACCGTATTTAAGTTGGTTATTTATTATATCGGATGATGAGAGGGACTGCTCCTCTCGAAACTGCAGTAGTGATAAATAACCCAAATATTGTGTGTAGTACAACTTTAAATAAAAATTATTTTTTAAAATAACTTGTACATATTTTCATTCATATCAATTGGAAGCAACAAATTAAATTTTTTTTTGAATGAATAAATGCATTATTTATTGTGATTGCTTTAAAATGAACCAATTCATTTGAACGCCCACAATAAACAAAATAATAATATTTCTTTTCTGTGAATATTGTTGTTTGTCAGGTATGATGCTACCACCAGCTCCTGGTCAGCCCCCCGTGGGACCGCACACTCAAGGTATAGTATTCCGGATTAAAACATGAATCAAAAAACTACTTGCGTTTTGTCTCTTTACTTCTTAGATAATGACCAAGTTCTTAGAAAATACTTATACGGTGCACTCTTGCTAATCCGCTTTTATTGGAATACTGTATCTACAACTAGATATCAATTTATAGCTTTGTAAAAATGAAATTTTAAAGCTTGGTTTTCAATAAAATAAATTTTATTTAGTTTTATAATTATCTTATATTTAATAATGTCACTAAACTCGTATCAAATATCAATTCTATCGAGCGTATTCTCAGATCTGACAGTTTGTTCAATATGACTTCTTCACCTGACAAGCCTCCCAATGCGCAGGAAAAATGGTTAATTATTAAACAGCGAGAGAGCACCGTATATATAAAATTAATTATTGTATACGTCAGAAAAGGGTTGCTGCAGACATGAGTTACCAGAGAATTCATCCCTTGTTGTTTGGGTCTGATTGCGCCCATCTCTGGCCATAGAGAATTTCTTTCTGATATTTTCTCCAGTGAATAATAGATTTACTCAACGTTTCTAGGTATGCCACCTGGCATGATGTACTATCCTCCACGCCACGCTTACTATCCACACTACGCCCCTCCGCCGCACCACTATCCGGGTTATCATCATCCGGGAGGATATCAGGGCTACCAAGAGTATCCGCATGATCCAGCTGGTAATTATTTTGAATATAAGTAAACATTGTGACAGAAATGTAATGTAAATGTGTATTTACAAATCTTAATCTCTTCTTGATTGATTGCAGGTCCTCATATGGGTCCACACGGAGGCCCTCCCCCCTTGCAGGGACCTCCCCCGCGCCCCCAGCACCCTCCACCACCCGCCCAACAGCCTTTACATGCTGTTCCTCCTCCAATGGAAATGGGTGAGTTAAAAATTACAATTTCTTTTTCTAATTTCGGAATCCGGAGTCAGACCACTTTGCTATGATTGATAACATGAAATTTGTTGAAATTATTATATTTATAATAAGTACAGACTTACACATCATGAAACTCATTCTTGAGAGAATGTGGTTACATATACGGGTTTTAAAGCAAAGGCAGCAATATCCTAAAAATTAAAAAAATGTTTTGAACGCAGTCACCGAGGATTATTAATTTAGAATTTACTGAATTATAAATTTTATGTAGGTATCTATTCTTTCCAAAATCATGTTTCCTATAAATTTATACTTGTAGTATCTATAAAGTCTTGAATCCGGTACATTCTAATTAATAATCCTCGATGACTGCATTAAATTTTTTTTTTGATATTGCTACCTTTGCTTTTATACCCCACATTTATAGATGGAAGAAATTGTTTGTTTATCTATTTGAAGTTAAAGTAAAACAATAATTAATTACATATATAATGATGCAGTCAAAATAGTGATGTGCTTATCTTTCGGTTTGTAGAGAGGGCAAACTGAAAATACCCACAACAGAATGTTAGTAAACTTAGTAAAAACCACTACCAGATTTACAGTCTACCGGTTTCGAGACGTACCCGTCTCTTCATCAGGACTGTTTAACATTTAAAGTTAGTTAAAGTTTAATATTTAAAGCATTAACTTTGTCTAACCACAAAGTTAATGCTTTAAATATTAATAATATGAAAATACCCATACTATTAATAAATATGTAGAGTGGAAATTCATTCATCTTTGACAGAATTATGAAGTGTGACAAATTAGTTCCCGGAATGCACTTTTATAAAACATTGTAACTACACACCAGCTCTTACTGTACCCTCCAAAGTACTGCCCCTCGCCATTCTATTATTTATTTATTTCTGGAAGCAGCTTTGGAACTTGTATTCCGGAATACTGTTGAGTATTCATATTCTATACATATATATTCATAATCAGTAATATTGGAAATTCTTTGTCTCTTTATCGCAGATTTTGATTTTGGAAATAGCCAGAAATCACAGCGTAAGTCATGCCAATAAGCAAGATAATCTAATTGGCTAGTCGCTTTTTTGGTACTTATCTGTTACGCAATGTGTATTTAATTGCACATTTTTATTGATTGTTGCGCAGTATGTTCAATAATCCTGAAATTATGCAAAGCATTGGTTGATGATGTCAACATAGATTGTTTCACATTTTAATATACAGGATCACCCTGCCGATGCTTATACCTGTTGGTATGTTGAACAATATACCAACAGGTGTAACCATGCTGCTATGTTGAACAATATCACTTTGGATATTGATCTGTTCCATGTCTCCGAAGGGTTTTCTGAAGCAGGTTTCTCCTACACCTTTGATAGAAGTTCATATATAGTATACATATGTATATGTACATACATATTAGTTTATCGACTTTCCCTATGTAAATTAAGTATCTACAAAAAGGCAACTTTACACGAGAGCTGTTTGAATTTTGGCTTTAAATACAAAAGGAGCATATTTTTCTGCTCTTATTTCAGTTTTTTCTCTGAAAAAGTAGAAATATATATATTTTATTAGTTTTACATTGCGGAGGAGAGTATTTTCTATGTATTGATACAAAAAAGTAAAAAAAAAAGCATTTTTCATAGATGTCGAGTTCACATAGGGACTGTAGATATATGGGAATTAATTAAATATAATAATATATTTGAATTTGTCATATTATTTGATTGATTAATTGAATTATCTTTGCAATAGCTAATTCGCCACTGGCTCTATCAGCTTAAAATGTGTGCATTCAAACACGCTCATATATAAATATTCATGTGATTTTGATACCATTATGTCACTGGTGACTACATTTGCGGACATTCTGAGAATTAAGTTGTCACACCTTATACATACTAATGGAAGATCATCAGTGAAAGCTTTTATTGAAATTAATTCAATTCAATTTGAAATTGTAATTTTTTTTTACAGATAACAAAGTTGAAGCTGCTGCTTTGCCCACTGACAAGAAGCAAGAATGACAAAAGAGGAAGTCTAAAGCTTCCAAATTTTAAATCAGTCCACCAACGGACGTACAATTATTGCTTTTTTCGGCAAGCAGTTTACAGTTTTTTTTTAATGATTTTTTCCTTTAAAAAATAGACATTGTGTATTTTTATAAGACGATTATAAATAATAAAGAGTTTTCCTAAATTTCGACTTATGTTCGAACGATTTGAATTTAATTTTCAAATATTATATTATTAAGATCATAGTGAAATAGTTTGAAATAAATCAGCGTTTTACGTTTGTTTCGGATAAATTTGATATTTAATAAGTTTGTGGTAGAGGAGAATATATTAAGTGAAATGTATTATTGTAGTATGTTCTATACATAAAATAAATATAATTAAACTTTTAATGTTAATTTATTTATTTTAATCTCGAAATGATGAAATAAAAATGAAAATCATTTGTTCTGTAATTGTTTTCACCCAAAATTGCAAAAAAAAAGAAAAAAGAAAAAAAGAAAATCTATTTGTTATGTTGGAAGCTATTTTTTATGGATAAATTAAGAGATAAGAAAATCAGTCTCCACTTAATTCGTCACCTTTATTTTCGTTCCAGTACCGTCGTCATTAATAATGTTTATTTTCATCTCAAGTTTTTTTATTGCTTCTTGCTGCTACCTTCAGGTAAAACGGTGTGCTCTGGACAACACTCACATGTTCGAAAATAAAAATATTTACTTCCAGGTTGGTAAGTATAGAACTTTGTGAATTCAGTACCAATATAGTGCTTGGTTAAAAATTTAAATTAAAAATAATATATGCCTAATATCAACACATACAATGTACAATGTTAAGTTGTATTTGTTATTGGTTGATGATTTCTGGGAAGACTTTTTTTATCATATATCATCAAAAATCATTCATTTCATTTTGGCCGTATGGTTGGAAGATAACAATTTTGTGCAATCTAACTTGGGAGGATTATGTATCTGTGCAATGTAACTCAAATAAGTAAGTAGAAATAAACGCGATGAAAGTAATAAAGCAAATAAAAAAATTAATAGTGATTAAATAAAATAATTTTATTACTCAAAACTTCAGTAAACATTTTTTCTCGGCTTTCCGAATTCCCTCCGTCACCGCTTCGCTGTCAGATTCGCAGATGACATCCTGTAGTCGTAATATTCATCGTTTTCAGAGAAAGTGGTGGATTCTACCAAATTTCCTTGAAGTTCAGTCCCAGATCTTTCTCTCCGATACAGAATGTCGTGAGAACAAATCACTATTTTTTAAAGAAGAGAAATACCCATTTTCTCTATAATACAGACCCGCTATGTAGGCTGTTTTGCTTCTATAAAACATTTTAACATTTCAGGCCTTAGAACTTTTTCCATATTGAATTATGATTGGTTTTCCTTTTAAAATCGTTCCATTTCTTTCACTTAATGCCACGGCTGCCGTTTCAAGTGCTGAAAAAGTAAAAAACATTTATATACGTGAAATTATTATTTAAAACCAATTAGATGAATTAAATAGAAATATATGTAGTTAAAAACTATGTATCGAAACACTATTTGGTTATGAACCACCGGGATACGAACCCGAAACTGCAGTAAACCAATTTTTAAACATATATGCAGTCTTTCGTAAATAAAATAATACATCTATTATTGATTATTTTATTTTAAATATCATATAATAAAAATATATTTATCTGTCCGTGCATTTTGTGGAAGTTAATTTTGACATGATGTCCGTTATACAAAATGTGTACTAATATTTTTTTAAAGATATTAGAAATTGGTTTGTTTCATATGCGTCTACTAATTTATTCATCCAAAGTGTCCAAATGTTAAATTAAATTAATTACACTGTAATGACGGAAATATTGTTATTTGACAGATATCTTGATATTTCTCATATAAACTTTACACATACTTAAATAAGTACAACTCATATATTTTTGAGTGTTGAATGCAATAGCCATCATAACAATCATGTTATCCTGAGAACAGGGAGAATTCTGACCAAACGTCTCTTTCTGCAAAGAATATATGTACAAATATTTATAAACTAGCCTTTAAATGCAAGATATGATGGTCCTACAACTCAGACATGTAAAAAATTAGAAATCAAAAATAAGAGATGCCTATCTTCAATGCTGTATGTAGATTGACGAAGAATACGATTAAAAAGTAAAAAGGTACTTTAGAAAGATTTTAAATGTACAACAAAAAAATTACAGCCTGATCTTTCACTTTAAATGATGAAATGATTTTTATAAATATAAGTCGAACGACAAGTGCTCGAAGGGGTATTACCAAAAATTTTTTTTTAGTATTATCAATGCTCGTTCAGCCTTGTATGATACCAAATGATACATTGTCAAAATGACTAATGTTTACATTATTCAAATATTCTGTAAAATATTTTTCAACACAAAATGGATGCCTATCCGCCTATGTAATTAGTTTTTCAAAGGGAATCGACATTTCAAGGTAATTTTATATTTATTGATGCAATACAGTACATTCATAGAAACTTTTTAGATTAAAAACAAATAAATAATAGAATCATTTACCCATAAAATGCACAACACAATGTCAAAGAAATATTTCAACGATATGCCGGAACACGGATCTACATCCGTAAACTGCCAGAACGCGGATCCGCGTTTCTAAGCCTGCGTGAATTTTTTCCGTTTATCTATTATAATATTACGGAATAAAGTTCAAAATCCCTTCGCGCGTATTCTTACTGAACGAATGAAGGTTCTCAACCAATCAGAACGGTGTAAAAAAGTTAAAATTAATTTTTAGAATGAATTAAAAGTAACCCATTTTTTCTATGATCGGTGTGAAAGGTGTGCAATGGTTTTTTATTGTTTATTGAAGTAATTGCTGATAAGTTGTTGTTTATTTTGTATTTTTATTATTTTGCAACAGTTTGAAATAAAGACTTTTCCAAAAATGATGTAAATCTTTGAATAAATTCACATAAAAGTTCGCAGTGTCTGTTAGTAGTGCGTGAGTCTTGATTTTAGTTATTTTTTTAATTCACATTTATTGCGAATCATATATCGTATAAAAGACTTTGTTTTGTATATTATGATTTTGGAAAGTTATAGTGGAAAAGATAGCCTTGAATGACGAACAGGAGGATTAAAGCTTACCGCAGAGATTTATTCAGGGCAGTCGATATTATTGTGCAATATATTGTGTGCTAGGGTTTGCTTTATATTCAATAAGATGGGCCAGACAAGTCAGAAAATCAATGAACGTAATTACATATGTACACACCAAAAAGTCTAACTTACTTGTGAATTCAACAAATGCTTGTCCCCTCATTCTCCCCACCATCAATGTAACTTTGGGCTTTTTGTCAAATTCTTGGAACAAAACATTTAGGTCCTCTTCTTTTAAGCTATTTGATAAATTCTTGATATAGAGTGTCTAAATAAACAAAGATGAAAATATATAAATAATTAGCAGTTGACTTGTTGACAGTTGTCTTGATCAGTGAGAATTATTCTCTCTTATAATTTATTAAGTAGCGAAAATGTGAAATTGAAATGTGCAGTTCTCAGTCAAAAAAAAAAACTAAACTTAAGCTCTAATTATATTATATACAGTAAAATTCCGTTAATTCAAATCTCGATAATTTGAAATTAGTCTTAATTCAAATTTTAAAATACAAGTAAAGTTAATTTATTAATATATTAATTTCATTTTTAATTAACTCCGATCATTCATAATTCAAAACCAATTTTAACCCTTGCCCCATAAATCACATAGTACAAAAACAAATTATAAAAATTAATAATGCGCGTGGCTCGTGTAATATAATTGTTTACTAATGGGTTTTTCGATTGCGCGGAGTCCCTTATGTATTTCGGGGTACCTTGTGGAATGTCGCATTCTCTAAATTTGGGAAATCATATGCATACTTTCTTCAGTTGGCTGTCTTGATATGCGGTGGTTTTAGTTTGCGCTAATTCCTTGAGTCTGTGTTGTGTTGTTAAAATGTTCAATTTTCTTTGAAGAAGTTATTACTGAATTATCTTATAATTTCATGCGTTTGTGAATGGTAACGGCCATCCAAATGTGACAAAATGGAAAAGATAATTAGATTTCCTTATTTAACAGTAAATATGGCAATATCGGGTACTTTATATTTGCGATATTTGCATTAGCATAATAAATATTGCCTTTTCAAAATGATTTTATCTATTTCATATATATGTTACAGTGAATCTGTTTTTCTAGTGAGTCCATCATTCACTGGCATTTTAGAGAAATTATATTCAAGGTCATTCTTATCATATTCAAAGAGTTTTTCACCAATAGAAATGAATACAATATTTTAACTTCTACTTACTAGTGAATTTATTGGTTTCCGAACTGTCAAAAATTAAATTTGACAAGTCTGAAATCCATTTCCGTAAAAATCTATGCTTTTAAACGAACTTTTATTTATCCAAATTGAAACAACCGAGCCTTGAATAACAATTTAATAAGTCATTGCGTGAACAAGGTTCTTACTGCATTATTAATTTCTTCTGTGCATATCAACATTATGTAGGTAACGGATATTATTAAAATAGTCATTTTGAAGTGTTGAAAGTTGAAAGTTTCGGCTGCACCAATTCTTCATTATATGATTTTATAACAAGATTCTAATGGCACATGGACCTTGTTTTTCAAAATTTATTTTGCGTTTTGTGTCTCATTCTACACTAGTCTAGACCAAAGTCACCACAAAGCGACAGTATTTCTAATTTTTATCCTTTGAGCGATAGCATATTCTCTGTTCTGTGGCGATAGTTCTGTTTCTCGAACTGTCACTTCTGGACTGGATTAGTTTAGGTGGGTAACTAAAACGTAATATACTTAAAAAAAATTAATCGCGAACGCTTACGAAATTCTGATCATCTTATAATTCAAAAGACAGTCGATTAAACTCATAAAATTGATATGGTGTGAGCAACCTTCACGTCTGTCACCGACGTCGAGCCGAGTAATTTTGCGAACTTAAAAACCGCGCACTTTATGTTGTACGTCTACCACCCACTTTACACGTGCTTTACACAGCGCAAACAAGAAACGCAAATGACATTAGACACATTTTTGATAAAAAGATAGAAAATTGGAAATGCGGAAGAATCTGAATGAATTCAAACATGAATGAGAAGAATTTGAATGAATCTCTTTGATTTTTTGTATTTTTCGCATCAAGTGTTTGTTACTTGACGCACTTTTAAAGGTTCGTTTAAAATTAATAATACCAGGTGTATGTTTATTTATGTTTCTATATTTGTAAGAAATAAACTTTTGTTGTATTGTTATAAAAAAACATATTTAATAAACTTAATTGACAAAATACATATTCATTAATAAAAATTTTCCCTTAACCCCCCAATATTTACATGGTGACATAACCTCGTTTTGTTCCGGCAGTCGTCAGATATCATAAAAAACCCGAGTGCGCGATCTTTCAGCCGACACCTTACTTCGCGATTCGTATTCGTTTTGCGGTGCCGCTGTCCTATTTTAATTTAGGAGTTAAAATAGGACCGCAAAATGAATAAAAATCGCCTAGTGAAGTGCCGCCTTTATACTTTCTACGCTTTAAGAATTACGTGTACAAATTGATAGTTTCACCGATATATTGTCTATGCTTTGAGTAATGCGCGCATTCGTAAACAAAATATATTTTCACGGATAATGTGTAGTGAATCTGAGAATTCGTTAATTTAGATGTTTTCACTGCCCAGACTCTGCCCGACCGGGAAAAGTACATTTCTACTAGTGAAAGTGTAGTCTCACTAAAAATGCAAATTCGCTGTAACATATACACATGAACCGGTCGGATGCCGGCCGTACGTAACGTGGAAAGTACCCTGTCTGCCGTGCAATTTTGTGCACGATTTCTGTTTTTTAGACACTAAAATCAACAATAATCGCTAAGAAGTTACAGATTCTGGTTTCTCAAAATACAGACTTCAATAATTACTTATACTTCAATAATTATTCGTACAATAATTACTTATTTATTAATATATAAATAAGTAACGAAATTTACTGTCAGTAATGTACGCACATGTTTATCGAATAAAACCATGGAAGCGATAACACTAAAGATATTGTATTTCAATATTTTCGTCTTAAATATATCAAAGAATATAAAAATACTTGAATTCAACACTTTTTTATGTAAAAATAACACTTTTTTTAACAGACAAATAACACAATTAATGCGCGGTTCGAATTTTTTAGCAATATATTTTTTGTTTAGCAATAAAAATCTTTCTGTACGGCCAATAAAATTTCAGGAATATTTGTATAATTCACTTTTTCTATATGCGTTCGCTATGTCTATGTCTAAATGTGCGGTTTGAATTTTTTAGCAATATATTTTTTGTTTAGCAATAAAAATCTTTCTGTAAGGCCAATAAAATTTCAGGAATATTTGTATAATTCACTTTTTCTATATGCGTTCGCTATGTCTATGTCTAAATGCGCGGTTCAAATTTTTTAGCTATTTATTTTTTGTTTAGCAATAAAAATCTTTCTGTAAGGCCAATAAAATTTCAGGAATATTTGTATAATTCACTTTTTCTATAACAGGGCTTCCTCAAATTACAAATTGGATAGTATTACGGCTTGTGTATACAAATGGGAGTCAAATCAAGATCTTGAAAGAAGTGTAAAAGACAGTGCAGAATTGGATCCTGAGTGAGTTATAGGTTATTACATGTATTGTTCACAGACTAGACTCAACAGATACATACTGTCCTTTACCGGAGAAATTTCATAAGATGAGAAGTCAAAGACTCATTTATGTACGCACCATTCTAGTTCAGAGACAAAATTAGTACACCAAAAAAAATTACATACCTTAGAGCACTCGCCAGGCACATAATTTTCAAATTTGGGTATCTTTTTAATATCTTCTATACTGAGACGAGAACCCTCCAGGAGTTCCTTTTCTGCCTTATTCACAGGTAACTTAATTTCTACTGTCTTATACTGGTCAATCCATTTACCCGACTTGCCCAGTATATCTTCACTTGATTTCATTTCTAATCTTACGATTCTGTTATCTTTGATTGTGTAAAGGGTCTCAGGGTTGCAGCCAATTTTACTTTTGCCCCCTTTATAACCTTTTTCTGTACTTGGATTCTGTTCTTCAGCCTTTCTAAATTTTGACATGTCCTTCACGTCCCATTTAGAATTTGGATTTCGGTTTGGGTCGGGTTCAATACGATTTCTCTTGAATGCATTTAAATCAATTGGATTACTCTTAATAAATTCATTATAAGAATGATTTGATTCATTTAGATCACAATTTGAATTTGTGATGCTTTCAGTCTCTGGCTCAGGAATGGGTATCTCTTTGGCATGTTTTCTTTCCATTCTTCTGAGTATTTTTCGCCTTTTATTAGCCGAGGGAAGTTTATCCACATCCATGTGACCGAAGAGGTCATCCTTCAATTCATCAAGATGGTTTAACGGGTGGCCATGATGGATCAAACTAGAGGTGATATGATCATTTTTAATTTGAAACTGTGGGTCTATAGAATATTCTTTTCCTTCTATTTTTGATAATCCAGAATTCAAACTGAAAAAATTACAATATGATTTATTAATTTTAAAATGGCTTTTGAAATGAATTAACTAGGAAATTGGGAAGTTCAAATTTGTTAACAATGAGCTCTACTCTTGTGACAACAAATGGGGCCTGGAATTATGTAATAATCATTAATTAAGATAAATTATATAAGTCTCACAGAGATTTATATGAGAAACCTAATTTATATGAGAAATGTGTGGATATGCTTACAATGAAATTGTTGAATATTGCATATTATTGAATGTTATTGTAGAGTGATCACTTAAGCCAGCTCATTTAGGTCGTAAGCCCTGGGCCATCCTATAATAAGTCTTCCATACATGTTTCTCATGTAAATAGCTTCATCTCTTATCGTATCTTAATTAATAATTATCCCTCTGTGGACAAAATCCAGTAATTATGTTCTCAGAACAGATATAAAAATATTATTATTTAATAATCTCCCGACACCGCATCCGGTTTCGAATTTAGCGTATTTATTTGAATCTGAGCAATTTTAATTGAGTGAAAAACAAAGAAAGAAATACACTCCACACAGTTTTCGGAGCCAACACAGCTCCGCTGCATGTGCTAGAGTGAGAGAACGCTATACAACTCATGAAAAAATAACTGCCTGCATAGATGTACGCATCCGGTATTGATAATTTAGTATTTTCACAGATTTTAAAAGCATTTGTAACTTTATAAAGTGCCTATCCATGATACATACATCATTGATTAAGGAAAATATAACACAATTTAAATCAAAAGGAGAGTCGGCTGAAATCTTAGCACCTTACAGCAAACAAAAAAAATATATAACATACCCTTTCAAAGCTGGAGTCGAGATTTATGAGACAGAATAGGCCTGAAAATTCCAATACTAACAAATTATTTTAGATGCCTGCAGATCCGACAAGCTTGTAAGAAGGTGAAGATAAAGAAGTGAAACATATATGAGGGTAGGAATGTTTGGCGTTATTATCTCTGCCTGCCCCGATGGAACACAGTGTAATGGTATGGGTGCACGCGCATCTGGTGTTCAGGGGATTTATAAAGATCAGAGTGCTTTCAAAATGTTGCCTACAAGGTATAAGCACTGACAATAAAAAAATTTCTTTGGAATGATTTGACACTATGAAATTTAGTGGTAACAAAGTCTGAATAGCCAACACTTCACGGAATGTAATAACATGAGGTGAGGACTAAACGTTGCAAGTTATTAGTTTTAAATATCACATTAAAAAGGACAAAAGGATTCAGAATATTTCAACAGATCTTGAATGTCGAGTCTCAGGACACTTCATTATTGTGCAGGACAATTTTAAAATTGCACAGACCTGATTTGAATATTGCCTGATCATAAATCTAAAGTGTATTCGGTGAAAGTAAAAAGTTATGATTTTACCCAATTAAAATAAAATACGAAAATAGTTTACATACCTGACACTGCTGTTAGATCCTTTAGTGTCTTGCACACTTTTAATTTTCGCAAGCACAGTTTCAACCGTTTGATTTAGTGCTGTGCTTTCCATATTCTTGTGCAAATTTCCTAAATAATTCATTCCCTTTTGATATCCATTATATATCTTGATTTCTTCCTGAGAGAGGCCACAGTCTTTCAGAGTTTCTATTTCTTTCGCTTCTGTTTCTATCTTGGAAAATTCATCCAATGAAATAACTCCTGTAGAAAGAGTTGTCGAAGAGAGAGTGTCCGCATTTTGTGAATTGTCTGTCATTCCTCTACCTGAAGAGTACAATAAGTATTTAGCTCAAACATGCATATTTTATATACATTAAAAAATGTTTATTTTAGCTCAAAAGTTATATGGAATGCGAGTGGAATAATTTGTTTACATAAGAACAATTCAAACCTGTAATTAAAACAATCAAATGTGTTTAAAGAAAATCGTTTCCGCAATGTTTTGACAATTAACTGACAGCTGCTGACAGCCAACAGCCATAGACTTCGATTTTCTGTAGATAGCAAATAGTAAATAAGGTAGGTAGTAATTTTTTTTTCAAAATATCCTTGTTTACAATATATAGGTACTTTATAATAATTTAACCTTAGAGTATGGATTTGTATATACTCTAAGAATTTAACAATAAAAATATAAGATAAGATTACACAATTTTTTTTGTTAGATTTGTGGATTTTGCCACTCTACTAGGCTATGCCTGTCCCAGTTAAATTAAGTAGGGTCTTATTGTTTCATTCAATTTATCGAACGGTTTCTTCCTCGAACGCCTAATTTCAGCAATACCTACCGGTAATTATTTCAATAACTTGAATGGAAATGAAACTCGGCCTTCAAATATTAATTTAATTAAATGAACTAAATTATCTACAGACTCAAGAATATCAATTACCATTACATATTTATATGTATTCAAAGAATCGTGCATCAATGCACACGCCTTGTTTGTATAAATTCATGCAAATGTCTCCACTTGTATATTATTTTAAGTCGAACATTATTTAAAGATAAATACTATATATTAGAATATATGATCACCAAATATGGATTCTCACGAAAAGAGTGCAGTTTAGGAACCAGGCTGACGAATTGAATTATCAGCGGAGTTGCGATATTGATGTATAGACCGACTAAATACCGCGAAAAGGAACACCTCCGGTATGGAGCACTTATACAATCGAGGTGATTTGGACACGTGTTAGACGTATCTTCACGGAGCCTCCGGAAAGAAGGTAAAACACCGGTAGTCGCGAGAAACAGCAACAAAGTCGTCGCGAAGACAGATTGGGCCTTGATTGGCTATCAACTATTGAAAGACAGCAAAAAAGCGGAAGAGGGAGGCATCATGTAGAACTGCCTCCAATATCTTTAAGCCTCCAATCCTTCTAGGACAAGGGAATGAAAATGAATGAATGAATGTATAATATGTCAATATCACAAAAAGTAGTATTTAAAAATATTTAAGTACTTACTTTAAGTGATACAGGAGTATCTAACCTAAATGATAAAATACATAATTCAATATGTAAAAATCTCCGTCAGTAACGCTACCAGATAGCGCAAAAAATAATGAGGTATATAAAATAAGGTACAAAAAGTAAAATAATGCATAATTTTCAATAAAAAATGTCCGTCACTAGCGCTACCAGATAGCGCAATAATGAGGTAGGAAAAGCAAAGAAGTGCATAATTATCTATGTAACAAATAAGTAATATCAGTCACTAACGCTACCAGAGGGTGTAAATAAGAATGAGATATTAAATAATAATGAGATCTAAAGCAAAAAGTTCTCTTTGTAATAACTTCCGTCATTACATTACATTAATTTTTAATGCCTTATCTCGCGACCAAAATATTTAAGTAAAAGTACGTAATTTTTTACAGGTTTTATAAACATACTAATAATTAATTATGGGTGGAGAGAATTCAAAATTCGCAATCCACAAGGTAGGTACAAAGGTTATAATTTGGGTCCGGATTTCCCCGCCGGGAAATCAAAACGGAATTTCGAACAAATAACTGAACTTTAGTACAACCAATTAAAAAAATATTTCCCTATACTAACATTCCAGAAATTTACAGCAATTTAATTAATGAAATATGGATAGTAAGTCATAACGCTTCAGTTCTGTAACGAAAGATTCTTTGTCCTGTAAAAATGATTTCCTTATCTCATTGACATCATTTTGTATTTTGGCTTTTGAAAAACATTTCCGATATGCCTCGTAAAGCTTATTGTACAGCTTCATTTCTATACTTATGGGCATTAGCAATATAGGAGTATTACATATACGGAATGAATGTATCTGACAATTACGTCGTTTTTGCAAAAACCTCGACAATAACATGAATTCCTAGTACCTACACAGTAACACCTCAAATCGTAATTCAATAAACATTAATTCTAATTTTCAATTCAATAACCAATCATTCGTCAGCTTTTGAATTGAGCGTCTTTATGATTGGTGCTCAATTCAAGATGGTCGACAATGCATTATTTAATTTCAAGTGAATATTTGACAGTTTAACGATTGCGTGCGCATTTCGAGGTCTCGCATTCTCGCAATTTTGCGCGTGCGCAACTTTTACACTAAAAATTTTACGTGAATGCGCCAAAGGAAGATAACTTCAAAAAGTTTTCTATCCCTGATATACAGACGTATCATTTACCTATACATAATACCAGGGTAGATATTTTGTTCACTAACTCCATATACGGCATTAGCATTAAAATGTTCACCCTGGCGTCAACCTTTTATGCGGAATTTAATTGGGAAAGCGTGCTGAAGAAAACTTTCATCCCGAGCCCGCGCCCTTCGGCAAATGGGATTATTTAAATGGCGGTGACAGCACGAACAAAAAGTTCAATTTTAATTTTGATTCGTTAAAATAAATTAGTTACAATGTGACTGCTTAAATGAAGAGAAATAGTTTTGATTTATAATTGCGATCGTTACCGAATTTCAAGCCGATTGTGGTTTTTCCGAAGGGAGATTGTTAATTATTTTAAGATTAAATAATTTAAAATGCTACCCAACCTTCAATTCAAAGGATTCATTTTTATTTAATATCGTGATTTAGCGTGGAAAATATATGTATGAACAAATTAGGAATCAATGTAATGCTGGCTGTAGCGTAGACGAGAGAATACAGAAGTATTGCTAAGATGCATTGGTTATGTGGAACGTATAAGTGATTGTTGAAGTCAACAGAGGGCATCTCTAAAAGACCTGGCATGACCAGATAAACCAAATACTGGAAGACGGTCCTGTAAAAAGTTTCAACAAACGAAGGACGCATGAAGTGAGCTGGGCAAAAGTGGTGTGCCAGAACTGAAGTGTGGGACATTCTATCCTTTCTGACTAACCCTGCGTGGTAAAAAAATAAGAATGAAAAAAAGTGAAGAAATTTTCTATTCACTCATAGAAAATAATCACAATCGTTTCCTGAGATATCTAAACTTTAGCAGTTTTTGAACTAGCACTACTGAATATTCCACTCTTTTCAAAATTCCACTACTGTTACGGCTGATCTCATCTTCCTTGGTAAAATAGCGAACTCCACAGTAGACAGTGGACAGAGACATGCCCATTAGGGTGCCTTTTAGATCAACAATCTCTCATCTCACTTTTGCATCGCTGTTGCATTACTAAAGCTATTCATTTATGTACTGAGCCTGCCTTTATTTCAATTCGCACTTAAGGGAGCGCCCATAAACCACGTGGTTCAATTTGAACTCTTTTAACACCCCCCCCCCCCATGTAGCCCTAACGTAGCTTTTGCTTTGACCCGCCCCCTCGCCAACCCCAAGTGGAAAGTTTTTTCTTATTTATTCCAGAAGATATTTCGTGCTGTTTTCTCTTACCCAAACTATTTTTAAATTATTGAGTATAAAATGGACAGGACATTTTCATAATTAATAAGAACATAAAAATCTATATAATTATAAAAATATAAATTAAAAATAATGGTATTTGTTTCATATTTTTATTTATAATTCTAAATTAGAGTTAAAATTGTTTTTAGTGTTTCATTTGCCTCCCACAGCCACGATCTCGTGACACTATGTTTAAATCCAAACTCAATACGTAAAACTCAATGGACTTCATTCTGCTTACTAATTACTATTTTCTTTTTTATACACAGACTTTATTCCCTAACCTATCCTCCTCCAACTCAACCTTTCATTTTCCCCTGGAAATCTTTATTATTTCTTCTGTAACTTTATATGCCTTACAGTTTACATTTGAACAGTTTTACATTAATCCATTGAATACATGTTAATGGCTTAATTTTTCATGTATACACGAAAGATTTTTTTTACTTCAATCGCATGTTTTCCAAATAAAAAAAAACACGTAGACTTTGGTTACTGAAGTGCAGAATGCAGGGATAGTGTAGGTAGGTACTCAGTGAGAAAATACAATTATCTTTATAAGAGTGTCCATTAAAGTAACGACACATTCTAGACGGAGGGTTATAAAATGTTTAGTTTGTATTGTAAACTGGAAGATGGAAAGTAAGGGGCATTCATGGTACGAATCCACACAATATTATTATTTTTATGTTCATCTTTTACGGTCTCATGGCACTCAAAAGTCTCGACTGCTGTCGCTACAATGCGCCATCTATCGCTTGGTATCGCCGCTGTGGTCCAGTCTGCTGGGCCCTCGCTTACACCTATTTATTAAATAATACCTTGTGATGTGCCGTTTCGTGATCCTCGATCGCCGATCGAAATGCTGAAATGTCATTGGTTCGATTTAGCGCTCGAAGCGTTCTATTCCAATCGCTGGCCAATATTCTGTTTAAAAATTTTCTCAAGTGCATTCTAGGATCCTAAAGATAATATGATCACCTGACCCCATTCCGCCGGACTTCTCACCCTTCCGCTGTATATCAGCCACTTATATTGGTTACATTGGATGTACTTTGGAAGACTATTTGTATTAACATAATAAATATTAATTCCAAATGGGTTATGACATAATCATTTGTGGCCCCTTTCCATAAAATAAAGTCACGAAATTCTAGAAAAAAAAGCACATAATTGAGGATTTCCGAATGGTTTGAATCGTTATAGAATATTTGGAAAACCCTGAAAGTTTGTCGAATACGCGAGTATATACGAGAAATTTCCAGAAATCGAGGAACTTATATAAAGAGCAAAGCCATCGCACGTCAAGTCAGTAGTTGTTGAACAGATAATGAAAAACCACAGATGTGCGAACGAGCGAGTGTTGGGAAATAAGATAGAATAGAAACAGCAAGCAACAAGCGAATATAAACAACCAGATTACCTACGTGTGGAATATTCTTGAGTGCGAAATTAGTGCGATTTGCGAAATAGTGTTCCAGTCAACTATGTGTCCATTGTATCTGTCTGTATATAAACATTTAATTAATTTAAGTGTTTCATTTTCATCTCCCTGCCGCGAAGCCGTGAAAATATTTTGAGGACCCTACCTATTATATAAAATCTTAAACGACGAAATCTTTCAAAATAATATATGTAGCTCCGCAGAAAACTCAGCACAGAAACTTATAAAGGGCTGTGAAATTATTGTAGGCATAACTTCTCAGCCGTAAACTCGAGGAAAACTTTTTGAGAATTTATCATCAATCACAAATTGATTGAATTCACTATGTGAAAGTAATACGGGGTTTACATGTAAAATGCCTACTTACTTTTTCTTTTCCGGTTTTTGTGGCTATAACAACCAAATTGATGTGGTCGTGTACAAAACAAAGATTGTTTGGAATGATTTATGAGTCGCACACGAATGGTCAATGAAATAGTCGTTGTATCAAGGAAGTTGCGAAATGAAAATAAATATTTTTGGATCTGAACCAATTATGATTTTTTTTATTTAATCAGAAAAAAACTGCGGTATTTACACATAGGTATTACACCTACTATTAAATTTTATTTAACCCTAGATCACTAAACATTGGTCTCACTGATACCTCCGACGTATTCGGTGTTAAGTGTGCTACCGGTGAAACCCCGCCCCGCTCAGTAGGTACCTTATAAATGAGCAAATTAGTGACCCGCGTGTACTCGTCTTGTACGCAAACTATTTATAAGCTTATTATTAGTGAACATTCCGAATAATTAAACTACTCAAATGCGCACTTTCTTCTAATAATGGGAAGTATTACCAACGAATAGTCATGAAGACTAAGCGACACATTCGAAGGATCGTTGGAGACGCCGTCAGGATTTCCACAAAATGTATTATAATCTCTTTGCTCCAACATCAAGGACATTTGTGGTGAACGCGCTGTTTCAGTTTGGAATGAGTGCAATGTATTTACTTTTGATAGATATATTTAACAACATATTCTTATTGTGACGTTGCAATTTTTCAGAACAAAGTTCTGTGAAATTTAAAACCAAATTTATTAATCAACTAGAAAGACACACCTACAGAAAAATCAAATCAGCCAAAATATTTTTTCGTTGTTTGATTTTCCTGTATGTCTTTCTAATTGATTACTAAATTTGGTTTTACTTTTCTTAGCTTTAGAATAATTTTTAGATAAAATTAACTATGTATATGTTTATTTTGTTTTATTTATTAACAAAAAGACCGTCAACAGGTCAATATTGATCCCAGTAGATGGTCCTAGAAGTGACATTAGAGTACAAAGTATAAATATTTTATGAACGTTTTGAATATGATATAATTACACAATACATTTTTTATGATAAATTAACATAAATAATGTAATGATAAAATAAATTGTAAATAATATTCAGAATAAAATAAAGACTGTCGCAAATCAATAAATATAATTTAGGAATGTTGTCCAACGCAGACACTTTTTTGCTAAAAATATGATAATTAAAAATATATTGAAATTTCATTTCCGAATATATGGACCTATTAATGACGGTCAAACATGGCGAAATGATACAACACCGAGCTCTGTGACCTTTACCAGGACATCAGCGTAGTCAAGTTTACTAAGATTAACAGATTGCGTTGGCTGGGACATCTACTCCGTAGAAGAAGTGTTGGAAGACCAAAACTGTCGTTGTGGACTGCCGGGCCCTGGGGCAGCGAAACTGGAAAATGGCAGCCAGTGACAGAGCAGCATGGAGGACTTTCTTGGAGGTAGCTAGGACACACCAAGGGCTAAGGATGGATGGAAATGATACCAATTAAAATTTTTCCTGTGAATGAATATAGTACTTTATTTTATTTTATGAAAATTTATTAATTAATTTATTAATTTATGAAAACAAGTGTGACATTGTAAATTTATAAAATTATTTTAACAGCGAGTGGGGAGGGTGGAGGAGAATGTGGGATGGCAGAAAAGGAAAGATAAATTGTATGAATTATTTTGGATACGGTTGTGTAAATATTGTTAAATATTTTAAGAAAAATTGAGGAAAATTGAAATCCGGCATACGCGATGGGCCACTCTATATATTACAATGTCCATTTGTCATGCAAAAATTAAAAGGAAACGGACCTTATACATTGAAACAGGATAATTATTAATTTCCTTCGAAGGCATACTTTTCAAATAGAAAACAGAGTTCATATTATTATAAAAAAAAAATACAATAGACGCGATGCTTCATTTCAATGACGATACTGTAGATAGATTATTAAATATCGATAAAATTCGAAAATATTCAGTGTTTTTTCTACACAATGTTAAATGAATAGTAAGTCTTGTTACATGCAATATCGGTATTTGATACTAAAAAACATATGAAAATCGCATTGTTGTGAGTTTATCCGGCATTTAAACCATTGTTAAAATTTGCAAACTGCCAATCAGTGGAAACAGATTTTCGAATAATAATTTTACTGCGCTATAAAAGAGAATAAATCTGCATACGAATTGAGATGGTAATATTTATTTAGATTTTAAATACATGGAAAATAATGAAAATGGTAATGAATACATTTACATCTTAATGTGTATAAACATAACTGTAGGAATGTCACATTTATTAACAATAGACTTTTAGGTTTTAATATGTAATTTATATCAATGTATGTGCGTGTGTGTGTATGCGATCGTGTTTGCTTATGGTAGTGTGCCGGTCGCGGGAGGCCGGACGAAAGGACGCGGCCATTGCAGATTGACAGGCTTGCTCGGGAAGACAAATGGTCGCGGGAGAAACCTATCATTTATTATTATATCATTGTATTCTATTGGAATAAACCTATGAATTCTGGTATATTATTGAAAATAACGGACCATCATATTCAGAAGAACTACATAATAGTTCTATAAAAAGTCCGAGAGACAGACCGATGTATCTCAGATCGATTAAAATACATAACAAATAGATTAAAAATTAAAATGGCTTGGACATGTCTCGCGAATATCAGGGAACCAAGATGTATTTTCTAGGCTATTTCAGAGGGAACGGTGATAGTGTTGGTAAAAACCGTTATTTTAAACGGTTACACGATAACCGTAACTTGACATTTGTATCTGATGGGAAAATAAAAAAGGCGTCGGAAGACCTCAAAATACATGGTCCGACGACATATCCTCTGTGGGGGGAAAGAAATGGCTACAAGTAGCAAATAACAAGGCAGGATGGAAGGATATGGAAGAGGCCTATATCCAGCAGTGGAGAGATGAAGGCTAAAGAAGAAGAAGAAGAATAAGAAGATACATGGCAGAATATTATGAAATATTAAAATCTTAATAATATGTTATTTATTGTAATAGAAATATAACAAGATACATATCTTATTTCGGTTTCTTTTCAAAATATATGCTTAGGAAAAAGTCATGCTTCTTGTTCTTACGGTACGCCCCCGGCTTTTAGTGAGTATTAATCTCTCTGCATCATCGATGTATGTATTACAGTGTATGGTACCTACTCTTTACCTTTAGTATCCCGACTACGTTTATTGGAAGTATACTGTACCTACTAGCACGTAGAGCTGCGCAATACTCGAGTATATATTCCGATCCTGAAAGTATACCTTGCTAGTACGCAAAAATCAGTATTTTTTCAAGCACCGTATACGAAAATAATAACTGGAAAGCAAACTGCCTTAGTACTACTCCGCAATAGCCGAGTATGCTGTTTATAATAATTACTACATGCCGGTTCCTAAGGAATAAGTATTTATTTATTTTATTTAAAAAAAAATGTAAAAATTATTGGAAAAAAAATTCTAAAATATTTTTCGTAAAAAATATTTTCCTTTAAAGAAGTTACGGACGTTACACTAAGTTACGGACACAGATAGACAGAAAGACGGACGAACGTACGAACGGACGGACACAGACAACGAAATTATTATAATTGGGATAACAAATTTCTCAATAAAAAATTATTGTCACTCCAATAATATGTCTTGTTTAATTTGTAAAATTAAAGACAGGCTTTGTAAATTTTCCTGTGATAATACTAGCATTATATTCAAGTCACCATAGTGAACAAGTATTTATGGTGTTACAATAACTAAAAGTTAGATTAAAATCCTATTTTCATAGCTACATATATACAAGTTGAACTTATTAAAAAACATTTACAATATCTCATTCATTATTATTTATTTGCTATTTTATGATTGGGTATCAGGCGCACGTGGTCAGTAGTGATGGTCAAACCATTATTTTAGCCGGCTACACATGGTAGTTATTTGAGATTTGTATCTAAAAGAATCCATGATTGGTAGCTGAGGTAAAACTGCTGTCTATTACCGATGTATGCCCGTAAAATTGCGAAAAATCAGTTGCCAAACATCGATACAATAATATATTTATTTTAAATAACGGCTAGTGTGTCACCGGTTAAAATACGATCACTATTGGTAAATATCTATACCTATAAAACTCAATGTCTGTCTGTCTGTTTATTCTCTATATAAATCTACACCGTTTATCCGATTCGATTCAAATTTGTTGTTATATTTTACGACTTTCCCCCCCTATTTTTATACCTTCCCCATCTCCTGATATATTTTCGATGAAAATCTGTACCGTTCGACCGATCGGACTCAAAATTTGGAAGCTTATTCATTAGGACTTGGCGGGTAACATAGGTGACATTTCCCTCCTATTCTTTTATCCCTTTCCTTCACCCTGGTATATTTTAGATGCAAATCTGTACCGTTTGACCGATCGGACTCAAAATTTGCCAATGTGAACTCAAAAGGACGAGTCGGGTAATAAAGGCGAAATTTATCCTTCCCCCTCTATCCCATCCCTTCCCCCAGATATATTTTCTGTACAAATCTACACCGCTTCACCGATTGGACCTAAATTTTGCATACATATTCCCGACGGAAAAAATATGCCATATTCCAAGACATCTATCCATCCATCCCAGCCTTGATTAAATGGAAACATTGTTTTAATTAGAGGCTTTGTAAAACAATGGAATATTTGTTTTCCCCAACAAATTTATTTTTAACTTAACCCTTAACACGTGCAACGCCGGGTACGAACAGCTAGTTTTAAATAAAAATCTGCTACCATTAACACTTGGCTCTATTACCCTCGGTCTTGGTTCTTTAAAAGTTTTCGTCCATTGATCTGTTTCTATCCAGTCTGGATCCCTAAGACAGATAACTACGGCTTTGAGGATATTATGGCTCCATCTTAGATAAGACATTTCCAAGATCTTCCTGGTTTGATAATCAGCAGTAACTTCGATGTTTGCTGTTCGAACACACTACAATATTTATTTTGAAATAAATATAAATGATTTTTGTTATTCCCCTTCTTGTTTCTCGCATCCATAATGTTACTAGTGTTATAATATATTCAAAACCTGTTTTTCGATGTTGAAAATATGGTTTCTGCAGTTATAAATTATCAATTAGCGCCAATAAATAAAAACTCATCACTCACAATCAGACATATTCTTAAAATGATTTAAATTGGATATGTAATATTCCATTTAGATGGTAACGCAGGTTCATATGAATTTACTTGCGCCGAGCTAAAAATCGGCCGTGCAGTGTATTTTTACTCCCTTTATATTAACTCGTGGCGTCTGCTTGCTTGCCGGCTTGCCGGGTGAAAAAACTTTGGATCGATTTTTAACCCTTTTCCCGTGATCCAATCGAGCTTAAACTTGGCAAGTAGACTCGTGGCGACGATCAAGAAGATCTATCAAATTTTCGTTAAAATTTTTTAATAATTATAGCATAATTTCGGATTTTTAGAAATTTTATTGGTTTTTTCAAATTGGAATCATTAGAAAAGTTTGATTACTAGCATAGCGGCCCGATAACGTCGCGGAATATTTTCTAAATTTGAATTATTCCGTCGGTATACATAATAGGTACTTCACTACGAATGTCGAAAATCTAAATTGACTGACAAATGTTTTTAGAATTTAATCTCCAAAGTGTCTTATTAAAGCTCAAAACATCTGACATTTTAGAAATATATTAAATTACTGTAAGTTTAGTGTTATGTTATTTGTTTTAATTCGTCTTTAATTGTTATTATATTTTACAAAGAAAGGGAATGTAATAAAAACTTGGTTTTTATGGGTTACTTTTTTACTTCCTGAATACTTATTTTATACCTAACAATGCTCTTTTTCATACATATCTTCTTCTTCTTCTTTTTCCTCAGTCTACATCTCTCCACTGCTGGATACAGGCCTTTTCCATACCCTTCCATCCTTCCTTGTTATTTGCTAATTGTAGCCATTTCTTCCACCCACAGCGGCTATATCGTCGGCCCATCTCTTTTGCTTTTATTCTCCCAAGGTCTCCATTTCAGAACTCTGGGAGTCCATCTTGTAGAATCTTGTTTTGCAACATGTCTTGCTCATTGCCATTTTATGCATCGTTGTATTGTGGGGTCATATCATTTAAGCTTTTATACACTTTTTTTTGTAAGGGCCATCGTCTCCACTCCGTACATCATACATATAAAATTATATTATATTACATCATACATTAAATATAAAAATAAAATAATATATGTATAATGCTATGTATTTCCATGTATGTAATTATATACTCACTTGTCATTTACTTTATGGTATATTTTATTCTAGGTTGTGTTATTGCTTGACATGTATTACCTCACCTTTATTTTTTGTCAAAGCCAAAGCTTTTGTAAAGCGTGTTAAAAATAAATAAATAAATTACGTAAAAGAAGTAGGTACGGTAGGTAAGTTACTCTTTTTTTTTTATTTACTTTTTTCTGTTTTTCAGAAATGTTATCATTTGAGGATCCTTTATTAAGTGTTTTACATCATTTTATTAGGATGAAATAATAAACTGCAGAAAAAAAAACAAATTCTCGGAATTTATACGCGCTGTGATGTCACACAACGTAAACCAGATTTCTATTCACGTGAAATCAGGCATCTATAATTTGCTTCTGTCTCGTGACGTATATTCTGTCAGTTTCATTAATCACAGGATTCGGAAGGGATATAAATCATTAACAGCCTCTCGCTTATATAAATACCCAACCTTCTCAAAGCTTCGCGTGCCCTCTGCGATACGATGAAGTGCGAGCCAACGTTTTATGTCACAAGAATATAACTAGTTCACACATATTCGGGTCTCAAACAACTTAAAAATACATTAAAAGTTACGGTACCTACAGATATAAATACGATTTGATATAGAGTATTTTTTAATGGACAATGGACAGCGGCTCATAGAATTTGCTTTTGCAAATAATCTTAAGATAATGAACAGCTTCTTCAAAAAAGGAATGAAAAGAAAGTGGACATGGATATCCCCAAACGGTAGAGATAAAAATGAAATTGATTTCATTCTGACAAGGGAAAAAAGGATATTTAGGGACGTCGATGTAGTGAATAAGCTAAACTTCAATACAGATCATAGAATGGTAAGAGGAGTTATACAAAATGAAAATAACAAATCAAGAAAGCATATTACCTCGTCAACCAAAAATGTGAGAATAAGATCGCCTATACCAATAAATGTCCTAAATGAATTAGAAAATACTTTAAAAGATATCGAAAGACCCAAAACACTACAAGAAAAGTATGTTCTCCTAGAGAAGGCACTGATGCACGCAAACAAATTGTGTACTAAAGAAGTGAAGAAAAATAAATTAGGAGATGAAACAATAAAATTAATGAATGAGAGGAACATAATGTTAGAGAAACGAAATGACAATCGTCAAAACATCACGATTATCAGTAAAAAAATCCTAGCATCAATACGAAAACACAAGAAAGCTGAGAGACTGAAAGTACTAAAAGAACACATAGAGAAAACAGGCGGAATTAAAAAAGGTCTAAAACAACTGAAAGAATACACACAATGGATACCTAACATGAAAATAAAAAATATGAAGAATAATGAGAAATCGACGACAAAAAGATCATCAATAGCTAGAGAAGCGACAGAATTCTACAAGAAACTTTACACGGAGAGAGACAAAACTACATTCACAGAAACTGATAATTATACTCATGAAGAAGAAATATCTTGCATATTAGAAAGTGAAGTCATAAAAGCTATAAAAACACAAAAAAGTGGAAAAGCATCCGGTGAAGATAAAATTTCAAATGAGCTACTGAAAGACACCTTGTCCGTAATATCCAAACCTGTGACGCATCTATTCAACGAAATATTGGATACTGAACAGATACCAACTCAATGGACGAAGTCCACTATTGTCCTATTACATAAAAAGGGAGATAAGAACGAAATAAACAACTATAGGCCAATTTGTCTAATGTCAAATTTATACAAAGTGTTTTCAAAAATAATACTTGATCGAATATCAAAACACCTAGAAGAACACCAACCAAGAGAACAAGCTGGGTTTCGCACCGATTATTCTACCATCGATCATATCCATGTGGTAAAACAAATCATCGAAAAACTTAATGAATATGATCAGCATTACTACATGGCATTTGTCGACTACAACAAGGCTTTCGACTCTCTGAGTCATAACTATATCTGGAAGACGCTAGAAAACCAGGGCGTAGAAAGCAAATATATAAAAATCATAAAAGAAATATATAAAAACTCCACAGCAACGGTCCAACTTGAACAGCGAGGAGAGGAATTTAGTATTCAGAGGGGTGTTAGGCAAGGTGATCCACTTTCCCCAAAAATTTTCACAGCCGTGTTAGAAAATATATTCAGAAATATAGATTGGGAAGACTTCGGAATAAATGTAAATGGAACAAACCTAAATCACCTAAGATTCGCTGATGATATCGTGATATTCGCAGAGAGACCAGACATGCTACAAACTATGTTACAGCAATTAGACAATGAAAGCAGGAAAGTAGGTTTGACAATGAACCCAACGAAGACTAAGGTGATGACAAATACAACAAAGGAGAACATAGAAATCGGACAGGAAAGCATCGAATATGTTGAAGAATACGTATACTTAGGACAACTAATATCAATAAAAGACCAATATTCAAAAGAAATCGACAGAAGAGTAAACAATACTTGGAAGCGGTACTGGTCGCTAAAAGAAATAGTGAAAAATGATAGAATACCAATGTCGGTAAAAAGCAAAGTATACAACACGTGCATTCTCCCATGTCTCACTTATGGGTGCCAAACTTGGCCTGCTACGAGCAAAAACAGACAAAAACTCGCAGTTTGCCAACGCAACATGGAGCGGATTATGCTAAACATAAGGCTTTATGACAGGTGGACGAATACAAAAATAAGGAAAAAGACAAAAGTTAGCGATGTTATACAAAAAGTAAAAAAACTCAAATGGAACTGGACTGGTCATGTTATGAGAACAAGCAGAGAAAAGTGGACGAAAGACGTGATGGAATGGTATCCCAGAAATGGAAAAAGACAAAAAGGACGTCAAATTAAGAGATGGGAAGATGACCTACCAAAAGGATGGAGAAGAATAGCTCATGACAGAGACGAGTGGAAAAAACTAGGGGAGGCCTATGTCAGAGAGACAACCTGACCAACAAACTGGCTGCTTAAATGACATTTACTACGTATATTTATATGTATGTATGTGTATGTGTATGTGTATATATATGTATGTATATATATATGTGTGTATGTGTGCATATATGTATGTGTATATATGTGTGTGTATATATTTGTATATGTATGTATATGTATATATTAGGTCCTTACATATGAAATTGGAGTTTTGCCGTACTGGCAAATTTGATCTCAAATATCTTCTCTTTGGTTAGGAATTCCAAATCCAAATTTATACAGCTATTTACTCATGTATTTGTGTTTTGAAAATTATAATTCATTTGTTTTTTCCTCAATTGTTTTTTTCTTTGAGTCACTCAGTTAACAAAATGAAAAACTTGAAATATCGCGTTATTTACGAGTACGAGTTCCACCGTGGCACCAGTGCTGCAGAAACAGCTCGAAGGATTAATGATGTGTATGGTGACGGTGCCGCAAAAGAAAACACAGTGCGTTTTTGGTTCCAACGTTTTCGTTCTGGAAATTTCGACCTGCAGAACAAGCCCCGTGGACGGCCGGAGACCAAAGTTGATAATGAAGAATTGAAGGCTATTGTGGAAGCGGATCCATCGCAAACCACATCCGAGTTAGCTGCAGGCTGCGGTGTTAGTGATAAAACTGTTTTAATCCACTTGAAGCAAATTGGTAAGGTGAAAAAGCTTGAAAGGTGGGTACCTCACGAATTGAGTGAAGCAAATCAACAAACGCGCGTTGACTGCTGCGTTGCATTACTCAACCGGCACAATAATGAAGAGATTTTAAATCGAATCATTACCTGTGATGAAAAGTGGATCCTGTACGATAATTGGAAGCGCTCATCGCAATGGCTGAACCCTGCCGAACCAGCCAAACCATGCCCCAAGCGAAAATTGACTCCAAAAAAGTTACTTGTGAGCGTTTGGTGGACTAGTGCTGGTGTCGTTCCCTACAGCTTTCTTAAATCTGGCCAGACGATTACGGCAGATGTCTATTGTCAGCAACTGCAACCATGATGGAAAAGCTAGCTGCTAAACAACCGAGGCTGGTTAATCGCTCTAGGCCACTGCTGCTTCATGATAACGCTAGACCACACACTGCACAACAGACGGCTACCAAATTAGAGGAGCTTCAATTGGAATGTCTAAGACATCCACCGTACTCTCCGGACCTTGCCCCAAATGATTACCATTTTTTTCGAAATTTGGATAACTTCTTGCAAAGGAAAAAATTCAACTCCGATGGGGCAGTCCAAACCGCCTTCAAAGATTTTATTGATTCCCGTCCGAATGGTTTCTTTAGTAAAGGGATCGATGAACTACCTATGACATGGCAAAAGTGCATAGATAGCAATGGTACATACTTTGATTAAATAAATATATTATAATAAAAAAAAATCGGCTTTATGTTCCTCCCATACTAAACGTCAATTTCATATGTAAGGACCTAATATATGTATATGTGTGTATATCTTACTATTTCAGTGTATCATTTTCTATTTACTTATGTTAAAATTGTTAAAATGGTCAGTGAATAAAGGCTTTATTTATTTATAATTGAGAAATTTGTAAGGACGAATAAGGAATTTTAAAAAAAGTTTTTGATTTTACTCATTAATAATTGATTGATTGATATAAAAAAAATCGTACACCGCATGTGTACATAGATAGTGTTACTTACCATCACGTCACTTCCTCGTGGGGGTAGGCAGAGATGATAGAGCGCCACACTCTTGTCCTGACATACAACTCTCGCCTCATCCACATTCATACATCTTCGTACGCAAGCTCGATGGTCCGGCTAATCTGGTCATGACACGTCTTCCGCGGTCGCCCTTTCTCTCTGGCGCCATCAGCACTTGCATTACATATCTTTCTTACCATTCCATACAATTAGAGAAATAACTTGTAATAGAGTAGGTACATAATTTTACTTTTGAGAAATTACAAGAACTGTACAAAAAAAAATTAAAAGTTGTGTTTAAAGTTATGCGATGTATAAAATTAACGCACATGTATAGAATGAGAGGGTTGCAAGGTAAACGAAATCTTATTGCATGTTCTCATCACGGGAAGATAATAAAAAGCAGCAGTTTTGATAAATATAAACAATAAGAAAACTAAATGAAAGAATCGCATGCACTTTTTTCTTCTTAACAATGCACACTGAATGGCTCAATGGATCGTCTAATCTTGAAATGATTAATTCAAATTTTGAATACGCTTTGCAACTTATTAATAATAGCAAATATTTTTGAGTGCTATCTGTTGCGCTGGTAGCTATAAATGCGTACTATCGAGGTATTTTTATTGCCTTCTCAACGTGGCAGTGCGCCGGGCGCCTACACTTTGAATATGTTATAGTGAATTTGTATTTCTAGTGAGTCTATATTTTCTCTAGTAGAAATATATTTTACCCGGTCGGGCAGTGAAAACACGTCAATATTATAAATGAATTTACAGATTCACTGCGCAGTATCGGCGAAACTATTTCAGCATTTCTCAAAGCTTAGGTTAGATGTTGATATGCACAGAAGAAATGAATAATGCAGTAAAAACCTTTTTCATGCAATAACTTAAATCTTAAATTTTTATTCTAAAGGTCAATCTTAATCCGAAAATAGACACCTGTCATGATCTGTCGAATTTAATTTTATTGACAGTTCGGAAACCGATATATTTTCACTAGTAAGATATCAGTTAAAAAAAATTTCACTACATATTTCTATTGGTGAAAATCTGCTTGGATATGATAAGAATGACCTTGGATATAATTTCACTAAAATACCAGTGAAAATACAGAAACACTAGAAATACAGACTTGCTGTAACATATACACACACACTCGATAAACAACTTTTGAATGTACGTTGGTCTTGCTGGCTTTTACCTCGTTAACAATATTCCTGAATGATTGTAAATTCTTGTTATATTAGATATTATTCTTGTAATGTTAATATAGAAATCGATTCATCTCAAAAACAGGCATCAATATCCGTATGGACTTTCCTTTGACATAACTGCATCTCTTACGCGATACGGGGCTTAATTACCTCCGTGATTACCGAAGCGGGTAATACGCATGTCGGGCCTGTAGACTTCAAACAAACGACTTGTTTTCACCTGGTAATTGGGTGAATTACACGTTTTCCCGAAATAATGATGACGGATTAACTGGTTTCTTGTCACACTTTTAATGTCAAAGACCTCGCAAGCAGGTACCTACTGGGTGATGAAAATACGTCATTTTCCTACCTTCGTTGGATTATATACTGAAGCAATACCCGTGGTGCAATTAGCAATGAGCAACCAAAGCCAGGGACGTGTCCTGTACTGGGAATGTAAGGCGGTAAACCTTATTGTAAAATCATTTCCATTAAAATAAATACTGGTGTAAGACTAAACGGTGTTTGCATAAAGCGCCCTTGAGGTGAAATCTTTACGGAAATGGCGCCATGGAAATTATCCATTTTTACTTCCTTTCTTTTAACTCGTGGCGTCTGCTTGCTTGCCGGGTGAAAAAACTTTGGATCGATTTTTAACCCTTTTCCCGTGATCCAATCGAGCTGAAACTTGGCAAGTAGACTCGTGGCGACGATCAAGAAGATCTATCAAATTATCGTTAAAAAAGTTAATAATTATAGTATAATTTCGAATTTTTAGAAATTTTATTGGTTTTGTCAAATTGGAATCATTAGAAAAGTTTGATTACGCGGCGGCCCGATAACGTCGCGGAATATTTTCTAAATTTGAATTACTCCGTCGGTATAATAGGTACATCACTACGAATTTCTAAAATTTACCAAACAATTGGTCGACACACACAGATGACAACAAAATTGGGTTTTTTGGGAAAAAATCAAATAATAATTTATTTCTTTTAGATTTCTGCTTTGTTTTGAAGAATTCTATATTACTCAAATCCGATTCTGACGCTGGAAATTCACAAGGTACGATATTGATGATAATTGAATCTATCAAAATCTTGACATCTCAAAACATATGACATTTTAGAAATATATTAAATTTCTGTAGGTTTAGTGTTATGTTACATGTTTTTATTCGTCTTTAATTATTGTTATATTTTACAAAAAAGGGGAGTATAGTAAAAACTTGGTTTTTACGGGTTACTTTTTTTATTATTATATTCTTAATTTTCCAATTATATTTTCTTGAAACAAAGTGAATATAACTTCAATTCTTTTATTTGATCGAGAGTATCGAACTTGGCGGCCGCGGTACGTTTCGATAATCATAATAATTGCATGTGCATTAAAGTTGCATCATCACGACATTGCTCTCCGTTGACAACGTCCCGAGGCAAGGTCGGAGCAATAAAAATGTGCCAGACGAATAAATGACACGACACCTATTGTCTCGGTTGGCAAACTGCGTGCGTATCGGCACCATTGCACCCGGGCGGGGGGCTGGCGGCCAGTATGCGAGCGTTGGTGACCTTACTTTGTACCACTTTGTACTTTATAATCAAGTAGCCGTCCGTACCCGGCTTTGCCTTTTTTTCTGCTATTTGTACGAACATGGACATCCATAGGCATAGGCGAATGAGGGTTTAAGGGTGCTTAAGTGTGGCGTATAGAGGGAGGAATATAAAAATTATGTTTAAAATAAATATTTTAATTTTTAAGGGCATCAAGTGTCCATTTTTTGGAGTCGTACACATAGTTTTTGTTTTGGCACAGAAAGAGAAAATTGTATTGGAAATTAAAGTTGTTATTACGGTCGTTAGTCTACTGTAGAAGAAGTGAACACTCCACAACAAAGTTCATATTATAATTTACGCCCTCGAAAGCGGTAATCGGTCCGCCCTCTACCTCCGCGGGTAAAGATCGTCCTCCTGATGACGTTGAATAAGAATTCAACGAAACGTCGAGGCGATTCAAAAAAGCATTCGGTTCGTATAAAATATCCGCAACCAGCTACAGTTAAATTTGTATTGGAAAAATATCAATGAGCAAAGCCCGTAAACTTGAATTGTAAAAATTCGTCAAAGAGCGGCAACATCGCATTTTTTATCCAGGAATGAAATGGACCCGTCATAAAACTGCAGAATTACAGAGGGTAGCGTGATTTTAACTCTAAATTTACATAGTTGTCAATGATGCTGCCAAATACATCTGTCAAAATGATGACGATCAGATGGCTTTGGGTGCGTATATTTTAACCATTTAGTACCAGAACGATAAAAAATAACACAAAATATACAATAAGATGCCTCGTTTACAATTTTTTTTAAATATTACCAAGAAATATTGATATATGATAATACCAACGTTAAATTGCCTTCCCCCTCTCTCGCCATCCAAAGGAAAAGTTGTAATGAAAAATGAATATAACAATTTGTATTAATTAAAATAAAAATTAAATATAATGTCCCCAAACACCAATTGTATGCTGGTGTAAGGGGACAGGAAATACTGTAAAATAAATGGGTATACATATTAAATATAATCACATTGACTTGTCAAACAGTTATCTCCTCTCCAACACGAGTCCCTTCAGCCGTTTATTGAAAAGTTCCACACTATTTAATTCCTTTATGGAATTTGGGGATCCCATTATAGAAGTCGACCGCAGTGTATAAGAAACCATATCCTCTCTCTCTATTAGTCCTGGTATATTCCTTCTTATATAGTCTCTTGTTCTCGTGTGTTGTCTATGCACGTCACTGTTCTGGTAAAGGACGATATTCGTTTTCAACAATTTATTCTTTATTCTATAAATCATCTTTCTCTTTTCCACATATATGAGATCCTCCAGGTAAAGCATGCCGTTGATCCTGTACAAGTCAGTGGTTCTGGTGTATCGATCCAGGTTGAAGATCATTTTAAGGGCTCTGTTTAAAGTTCTTTTTGTATCATTCCCTGCGCCTGTGGATTACAATGTGACCAAATAATAATGCCATATAAAATATGAGGGAGAATAAAAGCATTGTAGGTAATTTTTTTAGTTCTCGTATCAAATAGTTCAGCTGCTTTCATATTAGCCACTTAATAGGCCCAGGTTTTTTTAAAAGAGCTCGAATATGATTTGTCCATAGAAGTCTCTCATCTATTTCAAGCCCCAGATATTTCACACAATCCCTTTGTTTTATAATATATCCCTTTAAGTTAGGCTTAAAGGCGGTTTATTTTTTTCCATTAGAATCGTGTAATTAGTTTTTTTAGGAATAGGAACTGGATAACGATGCTGAAACTTGTCACTCTGAATTCCGATCCGTGCAGCTGGCCAAACAGCCTAGCTGCCTCCAGCTCTAGCGATCCGTCCGTTCCTTAGAGTATGTACATAGATTGTATATACTCTAAGGTCCATTCTGCCCGACCGGCCAATATTTTAACGGGTACTAAAAACATTCCTTGTACACCCGGTCTGACCTTTGGTTGTTCCCGGGTGTGACGATAAGTGTCCAAGATAATTGCTCTGTTTTGTTTTTTCATACAGTATATTTGTCCTTCACATTTTTTCACTAATATGTTTATAAATAGTTCGGTTTATAACGACATCAGCTGCAATCGATTAATTCTAATTGTAATCACGTTTTATTTGTGAAGATTTTTCACAAATAAAACGTGTTTTACACAATTAAATCAAATCAATCAATATAGAGATGAATCACTCGGAAAGTTACACAGAAAAATCTATCTATATACGTTTATTAATTAATGAATTAAAAACGTTGTGAGATGTCAATTTTTTTCCCACTGGAAGCCATCATGTTTTTCAATAACCTTTGAGTAGAATCTGCGAGGTGGCGCCAGTAATTCTGGTCCATTTTATTAACAATGTTTTCTTCTCGTTAGCGATCATTATTTTATTTACACCAGCTTGAAAATTCCGATCAAAAATATATATCTCATTACTGACATCTGTGGTTAATTAAGGGGAATGAAAAAGCTTTGAATGCCGGTCGCGCTAAGGATAATTAGAACATACATGTGAAACGGGTTGTAAAATTTAAATACAACATCCAAAAATTTGATAGATGTGGTAGTCTATCATGGGTGGAATGGTGGGTGAACGTTACATTTTGTTAAGTGATCACTTAAGCCAGTCGTTCGATAGTTTGTAAGCCCTATGACCACCCAAAGACTTCCATACCTGCATACCTTCCCATGAAAAATATAACTTTTCATCTCTATGAGACATCTATAATATTTGATAACTAAACTGTGGACTTCCAAAACCATTCCATCAGTTCTTCAGCCATATTCAGCTCAGTTTTTAAGGACTTTTCTGCTAGAAACTTTGCCTCAAATTATAATATGCAGGATCTGAACATACACATCCTGAGAAATCAGATCATTTCAGGAGTTTGTGATCTAGTGCAGCTATTTTAATACATTTAAATTTGTTGAGAATGGTTTAAATACAAAGAAAAAACAATTTTTGATACGTTAGAATGTAGTTTTCGTGCTCGTCAACGAATGGCAATAGAATTTTCAATGTTTTTTTTTATGTAGAAACATCTCCATTTGAGCAGACGCATCAGGTGACTAAAATAAAGAAAGACTGGACATTGTAGTTTAATTCGTAAAGCTGTGTGCGTTCAACAAAAAGTTCCGGATTTAAATCCCGGTAATGATTATATATTTTTTCTTCTTCTTCTTGATCTATCTCTCGGGACGTCAGATCCACTGTCACTGTCAACTCTCCCTCCATCATTTAAGCGGTTTTTCAGGAAGACGGTGACCAGCTGGGATTTCATCAGCTGCAATGTAAGGGATTCTAGGGTTGTCCGTTCCGTTTATGTGATCTCTCATGAATCTTTTTTTGCTCTGCTCGATCGCACAATATCTTCGGTGCCGCGGGTCTTTCTTATTTCTTCGCTGCGGACTCTCCTTGTGATCGTCCTTAAAGTTTTCGTTTCCGATGTTCGCGGCAGATTCTTTGTTCTTGTTGGGTCAATTTTTGTTTCTACACCATAGGTTGTGATTGGCCTGACACATGGGTGATACATATATGTTGAAATTGATCACCTGTGGGCCACATTTGTTTTCATCGACAGCCAATACCCAACACCGGCTGTTCGTGCTCACCTCGGGGTGCGATGTCTCAACAATATACCGCGATAATAATTCCGAATAAAATGGCGGCTTAATATTCACACGATTCCGGCGGGAAGAGAAAGTCTTGCGATTGTACAATTAATGTTTACGGCGTTGCGTGTTTTTTTTTGCAGCTCACCGCTAATTTGCCAGTCACTCGGCATCGCGTCATTGCCGAGTGGGTTTCCAGGCCACGGTTATAAATTACGCCGAATCTACGCAGGGATAGCTAGAAATTCCGCACACTCTCATTCTTTCACTTTTTCGGCGCCCCGGCTTGTACCTCGATTTTAAGATTCTCCTCATTTTAGTTTTATTTGGTAAATATTTACTTATGTTACGAAAAGTCCCATTATAGGGTTATGTCGCACATATAATTTATATTGTGCTGACCCTAACATTGATGTTGATATTCTTGCAGACACCTTATCTTCGTTCAAAAACTCACTCATACACAACATCCATTTTCTAAACAATGACATGAACCTATAGATCCATTAAATCAATCATTCATTAAATACTAATCGTACTACACTCAAACACAAAATTTATAATATACATAAATGTACATGTAAAATATAATTAATTGCAAAAATACATGTTACTAGAGCGTGCCGAAGACACTTATAATTGGGATAATGGGCATAGTCTTCAATATAATGTTTAATATCTGAATATCATGTACCTATTATCCTGTTAGTGTCTCTAATAAAAATAATAAAAATAAAAAATTTAAAAAAAGTCTCTTAGAACGAGGCTCGGATCCCGCCCACTAGATTATCTACCCCTTTTTCTGGCCATTATATCATCTAGCACGCAAGTATGCAAGATGGTTATGTATAAGCTTACCAGAAGTATCTAGTATGCAAGATGGTTGTGTATAAGCTTACCAGAAGGATAATTACAGTAATTAATGTTGATCTGCCCCAGTTATTCAATTCATTTATTGTATTCAGAAGTTTAATAGCGCAGTGGAGCTTTTTAAAAGATGCTGCTGCATTGATGAGTTACGGTGAAGTAGTGATGCGCCTAACAGAACGAGCCGGTAGAACGCCCGGCCGGTCCGCTCGCGGGTAGCGAGGAGAAAAACTACATTTCAAAATGAAGACTACAACACACACACGTTCACCAGTTTGAAGACTACTAAAAAAAAAAAGAAAAGAAAAATATTTAAGACAAATGACGATATTTTTTAAGTAACATTTGGCGACCTAAAAAACAACTTCCCCAAAAATTTCACGTAAAAAGTGTACTAAGTATTTGCTCATACTTTCGATAACTTTGAAGTGTTTGTACTTTGTAGTGTTCGCTTTGAAATGAAGTGTACTATTTGAAGTATATACTTTCAATAACTTTAAAGTGTGTGTAGTTTTTAGTGTGCACTTCAAAACGTGTGAAGTGTGCACTTCAATGTAATGTAGTACTACATTGTAGTAGTGAATACAGTGCGGACCCATCACTACTCGCGGGTAGGCCGGGAGCCGTGTTCTGGCGCCAGCGTGGCTTGCATTAATGTCCTGTTTCCAGATCATCATGCGTAACTTCATTATAATTTGTATATACTAGAATTTAGTGTCTAATTTATGTACTCAGGATCCTGTCTTCCTTTACTTTAAATTAACCTAAGGCCCGATTTCAGAGTCAATACTTAGATGATTTAATGTTTAAGGTACGCCTTAAAAGCATATTTTTCAGTACAAAATAATTCAATTCGGGCATAAATATCTACCTATGAATTAATTCTATGATTTTGTGTGAAGCATTTTGTAATTGTCTTAATGACAATGTACATGCGTGACAACGGTTATTTTGTATAAAAAGTTAAATTAATGAACCATGCCTTAGATACGGATACGGCAATACACATATGTCCGCCTTATGCTGCGAATTTATTAATATATTTTGTATATCTGACCACTATACAGGGTTATTTGGAAAACATTCATAACCTCGCAGGATTATATTCCTCCTACCTACCATAATTATGAGTCGAAAATGTTCAAGCAACCATGACCTATAATATCAATAGTTGGAAATATGCGACTTATATTTTTGTACCAACGTTGGATTATCATTACAGTAACTTATATCGAATTAGTTTTTATAAAATTTTGGACTGCAAAACGCTGCAGAAATTCCAATTGGAAAAAATATTTGACAAAAAATGCAAATTTTGATGTCGCATATCTCCATAACTATTGGTATTAAGGTCATGGTCGCTCGAACATTTTCGACCCATAATCCAGACAGGAAATATAGTCCTGCGAGGTTATTAATGTTTTCCAAATAACCCTGTATAAACGTAGTCAAGATTACATAGTCGTTAGATTACATAAATATATTACGTAGTTGAGGTTACAGTCGACTTTCAAACAGTTTATGACAATTTATTTCATTTATTTCACGGACGACGATTAATTTTCATATCCATTGCCAACAATAACACATCTTTACAATGATGTATCTAAATAATCATTTTTATACATTCTGGAACTGAGAAAATCATTTGTCTTCTTAAGTTTACTCTCGCCACAATAGTATAAGGTCGTATATTATATTGAGTGCACAATAGATCAATATAATGCGCCTTAGGTGTGGCATATTACACCTATTTAGAATTTAAAACTTGGCATTTATTCCAATGGAATAGTTTTTAATTTATATTCTGTATTTTGATATTGGGAAGGTCGTTTGAATGAGTTGTATCATATACATGGAATTCATTCTCGTCATCACATGTATTATAATGGCAAATGCTATATGTATTGAGTGCGCGATAAACCATCATAATATGCCTGCATAGTAGTATAGACATATTAAACCTTTTCATAATGTTAAACTTGCCATTTTTCAGATAGAAGCAAATATTTAAGATATATTATAAATATCTCATGGAGATGGAGTTACTTTTTTATATGGGAAAGTTGGTATGGAATTCATTTGGGTGTCCATACGCCTTAGGGGGGAATACCTACCTACAAAGTGCGAAAAAAGGCTATTTTTGTGATTTTTTTAAGAAAACCTATATAAATGATGGTATTGGTATCATTTCTACATGAAATTACATACTTTTAAGAATACGTTAAATTTTTTTATAAATAAATATTCAACAATGACGGAAAAATCTTGGGTTCTGTCGACTGCCAAAAAAAAAGATCCTCCGCGATGACCACTCCCATTTCATTTGAAATCATCAGAATTAAAAAAAAAGATTATCAAAACTGACATTATAGTTTAGTCTTTGACGTAGGGGTTTTAGAAAATATAGATTTTTGACAGAATGGCGGGCGTTTGAATTTAAAATAGCGTTTTTTAGGGAAAAATTTTGTTTAATAATGCCGATAAAAAAAACTATGTTACAAAAAAAAATCCTACGATAAAGACTAGATAATTATGTATAGAATAACCACTAAAAATTTCAAGTTGATCGGTTCAGTGGTTGCCGAGATATTTTGGCCACCGATTTTCAAAACATGGTTTCGAGTAAAATGTGTTTGGAAATTGAGCAATGAATAAATTGCGAAATCTTTCAACTTACATGAAATCATCCATTCCGGGTCCATAATATAAGTCCTCCACCTTGCTTAGAATTCCTATATCATTGAGCACTCTTCACAAACATAATAAAAAAGGGCTTACGTTTTTCTTACGAAAGAGCCCGACTGGGAGCTACCTGCGTGTAGCGCGGCGCCGTGCAGTGTGGTGCGTAATCAACAAAGATATGCCACTATTATCAGCTATAACTTTATTATTTTTTTGAATTTTTGCTTGATATTTTCACCAGACATTCTTAAGTCCTTTAGAGCTTTAAGGAAATTCAAAAATTTAAAAATCGATTTTTTCGAAATATTTAAGTAGGGATTCCATTCCCCCTTAAGACCTGTAGTATTGCTGAATTAAGTGATCACTTTACACGGTGTGACCTTTCCCAATTCCACTCGTGATAGACTCGAATCTATTAAATTTATTTAATGTTGTATATATGTTTAATGTGCACACCTTGTTCCATATGTGTGTTGTACTTTTTCTGTACTGACTGTAGAGATTATGTTCTGTATAGTTATTCATCAAACAGTTTTCATGGAATAAAGGTGTTATTATGTACCATCATCAACCTCAATATGATTAGTCAACCTTGACACGTTGGCACGACACAAGGTATGATTTCAGTATTTGTGATATGTAATTTTCGTGAAATAGAGAATAACTAACTATGTACCTTGTAATTTTCATGTCACAAGGATAATTAGCCTTGTGTGGGTGATTTTAATCTAACACAGACATCATCAGGCTACACGTACAGCTGACACTCGAGCTAACCATTATAAATTCCACTCCTATTTCTATGGTTTCCAGTATCCGAATACCAACGTACTTTGTACTATTTGAATTAATCCTACGTTGTTAGGGTCGCTAGCAACTTCGCCCTTAGTTCGAACAAAGGTAATAGAAATCCTTACAGAAATTAAAACGCAAAAATTTACGGTAATTTAACTTATCTTAACTACATTCACGAGAAAATTTCTTTGGCAGTATTGGTATAGATGGCAATGGTGTATGTGGTGTCTACACACAGAATATATGTGTGTATTGCAACGTGTGCCAGCAAATAAGAAAGGCACAAAATTGTAAGAATAGATAGACAAATAGTTGATTCGATATTTACAGGGTGCGATTGTGTTACAAGTTAATCGAGGTTACAACGCTAAATACGTGTAATCGGCTCTACGGCCAAAGAAGGTATGGTTCTCGAACGCAGGCGAAAGGTACTTGAGACGTAGCACATTTCTACAGAAGAGTTACTAAAGGTTGAAAGGCCATCCTGGTTGAAGAATTCCAGGCAAATATTTCGCGAAGGCCACATTCCAACTATTTAGATATTTTCGGAGATAAATATTCGGTCTCGAGAGTACTGAGGTACAGAAATAGCGATATTGCTATTTCCAGAGTTCGGCCGAATGCGAGAAATACGTTTACAACGGACGCAAATTCCTACGTTTAATTCGCCTTGCCCGCTAGTTTCACGCGCATTTTGCCTATCACTCTTCGTGTCGCGTTTCAGTCTCCAGTCCGCTCTCCTTCCTCGGGCCGAAGGTCACTTTGGCGATGCAGATGCCCCCCCGCGCGCCGCTGCGGTCAACGTTCATAGCTTATTCAATTACGCGAGTGCACTCTGTGTACGTAGGTTGAGATTTTTATCGCCGCATCTAGCGACGGCCGGGCCGGACCCGCCGCGCGGAACGCCTTTTATTTATTATCACTTAATTTTAAAAAAAATTAACCCATAAAAACCAAGTTTTAATTATACTCCCTTTCTCATTTACTAGTTGAAACATTTTTTTTCGCTTAACCTACGCGTTGGGCTTCGGTCGGGCGACGCTACGAAAGGGAGAATTAAAAAATTTCCAAAAATCCAAAACTACACTTTAATCAGATTTCGCGTCTACCAGACGCGTTGAAATGTTTTCGTACAACTTAATAAGTTGCATGAAAAAACCATTCAAAATTTGAAAAATCCAAAAATTTATTAATTTTTTTAATGAAAATTTGATAGATCTTCTTGATCGTCGCCACGAGTCTGCTTGTAAAGTTTCAGCTCGATTATATCACGGGAAAGGGGTTTAAAATGGATCCAGACGCCACGAGTTAATATAAAAGGAGGGATTAAATTATTTTATCTTTTTTGTTTGCATTATTTTTGATGAAATCGTATTTTATTTGTGATTATTTTTTGTTTTTCAATAATTTATACTTGAAAATAATAAAATAAAACAATACTATATATTCAATAATAATAAAAAAAAATATTTTTTAGTAGTTGGGTGATAATTAAAACAAATTTAGAAAAATGAAATTCTAGCCATCTAGTAGATTCTACTTGACGTTTTTGAGAAACATCATAATTTAAAAGAGTGTCGCTTCTAACGGATAAAAAATGATGTCTCACTTAGAAACATGTTTTAATGAAATTTATCAACTTCTGTGTGTTTAATTGATGTAGGCCGATCGGTAAAGCCCTCTGCCGGCATGGGGAGTTACGGGTTTACGTCCCAGTGGTGACTATATTTGTAGATAGATGGATGTTTCTGTGAAAATTTTGTTAATTTTTTATTTAATAATTTTGGATTTTTGGAAAACTTTTATTACTCCCTTTCGTATCGTCGCCCGACCGAAGCCCAACGCGTAGGTTAAGCGCCAAACCAGTTTCCACTAGTAAATGAGAAAGGGAGCATAATTAAAATTTTGTTTTTATGGGTTAGTTTTTTACTCCCTTTCTTTTAACTCGTAGCGTCTGCTTGCTTGTCTGTCGAAAAAACTTTGGATCGATTTATAACCCTTTTCCCGTGATTCAATCGAGCTGAATCTTTGCAGACAGGCTCGTGGCGATGATAAAAATGATCTAACAAATTTTCGTTACAAAATTTAATAATTATAGTATAATTTTGGATTTTTCGAAACATTTTATTAATCAATTTTGTAGCGTCGCCCGACTCGAGCTCAACGCGTAGGGTACGCGCTAAATCTGTAGGGAGTATAATAAAAACTTGGTTTTTATGGGTCAGTTTTTTTTCCAACCAACGGAAATGAAAATTTGAGTAAAATCGAACAAAAGTCTGAAAGTAAAGTTTAGTTAAATGTCACAACATATAATATTATCGGCACTACGATACTTGTCCATTTATTTTCCGTTTCTGAAGACGGCCGCACCCGGCCCTGGCCTGACCGCTGTGCTCGGTCGTCCGAATTATTTTCGTACTTGACCGCTGTCAGAAAACGGCTGAAGGTCGCCGCTGACGTCACACGCATGTTCTGTCTAGTTAGAGTATGACACGGCCATTTTTCATGCGCACTCTCCAGCTCGGAGGTGATGACCGGCACGCATCATTACTGTTCCCGATCAAATTCCGAGAATCAAACTCCTGGACGAAATGTGAATAAGATTATGTAACCTAACCTAACAAAGTGATGTCCGTAGCTCTGCGGGCAATGCGCTCGAAGATTGGCTCATTTATTGCGGGATAGCCGCTCAACGTGAGTAAGCTTCTCAGAAATTTAAAAAAACAATTACACTACACGTCGTAGGAATGTAATAGTATAATTTTAAACAGCGGGTTTTTAGTTAAATCTCCACAGATCGATTTTTGGTCGTGGCACTGCAAGGACGTGTTGTACTGATACAAGTCAACAGTGTGAGTAAACGATGTCTATGCGAGAAAGAGACAAAGTTATATGACCGCTTCACGCTAGACAATAATGCAACAACGCACTTGACGCACGCTATCGGTTATGTGCACCGCGTGCATTGTGTGGTCGTTTTAAATTTAATGTAAATTAAACCATTTGTAAAACCTTTCCAAATTTCTTGGTGGCATTTAATAAAATATTCTGTTCAATTTTAACTTTTTTTTTCGCCTACTAATTTCAGCTGATGAATGACATCGACAGATATTATTATGAAAAAAAAAAACTTGATGTATTTTTTTTCATAAAATTATAATAAAAAATATATACGTGCAACAACAGACCCGTCAGTGGCAGATGACAGCAGAAGCTATAACTCTCGGTACTTTTATGATACTGTGGTCTTGGCAATAGTAACTCTCAGAAGGTGCGCTCTGGTGTCGTGATATTTGCACAGCGGGCAACGTCATTTCCATAAAAGAAATTAATTTTCAAGCTTTGAAATATCTAATTAACTGTAAAAATGAATGAATGTCGCCAAATCGTTTGTTCCATATTTTTCAATTATTCACGAGCAAAAAGATTTTTAAATAAGAGTTTTGAAATCTACTGAGAGACATAATAATTTTTTTGATTTCTTGTGTAGAATTTTAAAGATAACACGAAGAAAATTTATTTTCATATGTTGCGACTATTTTATTTTTTTCGGCATTTTTGCAAGTGATCTATGCAGGATAAATATGTACACATATGCAGAACTCAGTTGTACTGGGTTGTAAAGCTAGTTATTAAATAAAATTACCCGCTTATATAATATTGATCGTATCAGAAGTATTTAAGTTTTTCTTTTATTACCTACCTACTATCGTTATTTTAATTTAAAATTACTGAAAATAGATATCAAAAATTTCACAATAAAACTCACTAATACAGCCCGATTTAGTGTATAAGGTTCCATTCAAATTTGAAAAAAGTATATATTTTTTTTTTTTCAATTACATACTTTTAGGTTTTTGGCATACGTGTATAGTTTGTATTTATTAACGACGTGTAAATTACACAGCGCGTGTTTATTAAGTAAAACTATAAGTACGTTGTTTATTCTAATTAATACAACACTGCGAAAGAAGACCAACAATAATTACCGAATAGCATGCAAAATTGATTTGCCACGGTGAACACACAAGCAATTATTTTGACAAAAAACTGTACACAAAGAATGCCGACTGCACCACGCGTAGTCCAGGAGGACATTTGTTAGATTGGATGACCGGAATTTTTATCGATTTTTACATCTTGTATTTTTTTTCAGAGTAATCAATTGGCATGCTTCATTATAATGGCGTCTGAAAATAACGAAATCCGTTTTGCATATTTTTTGTCGGCTTCAAAATGTTATTAAGTCTGCCCACGTGGTTTGCACTAATGGCCCGCGCGGCTCCCGTGACTGGCGAAAATTGATTGATCGGTCGGAAATGTGACTGAGGCGCACATGTCCGGAGGTCCGGCAGACAAATGGGGACCAACAGCTTCTGAATTATACAAATGTTACGAGCCGAACCGGTGACGATCGTTTGGATTGCTTAATTAGAGCGACATTCACCCGACATCTGTGGATTGTCATCTACGAGGAATCAGAGATTCTCCTGGTGATTAAGATATCTTAAGATATCCAAAGACTTAAAGGGTTACAAGTATTAAAAAAAAAAAGTCTAAAAATAATTTGGGTCACCAATCAAATATTGACTACAGTTTTCAGGGCTTTTCTTTTCTCCTTTTTTAAATATAGGTGTTGTGATGTTTGTTCTCCATTCATCCGGCATAACATTTATACTGTATTTAAGTATTTTAAATATATTACCTTACATAATTCAACTATACTTATGTACAACTTCCAAAAATTTGATAGATATTCTATCGTTGGTGGACATTGTGAACGTTACGTTGTGTAAGTCCTATGATCACCCAAAAAAAAGACTTCCATACCTACTTTCCCACATAAAAATATAGCTTCGTCTCCATGAGACATCTATAATATATCTTGATTAAGTATGATGATATTTTAACCATCAAATAAACCTTAAAACGCGTCCCCAAATTTTTTGGACAGACTCAATTATTTTTAAACGCAAAAATTTTAAGTTCGGTTAACTTAATCCTGGACCATACTTCATCTGTGTATTTGGGACTTATATTTCAAGGGTTAAAATATTTTAGGGGTTGATGCCTAATAATATGTACTGTTCATTTGCATTCGCATTAAAAATGCTGGTAATCACCCCCAATTCATTTTATACTTGCAGCGCGCAAATGCTCGAAACTTTGTCGCGCGAACGTACTTCATTCCGCGCAGCAAAAAAATATTTATGGACGTCTGTTGGTTTGCTCGGTAGCGGAGTTTTTACTTAACTTTCTCCACAGCGAGTTTCCATTGTTGTTTGCGATGCCGGAAGGGTTGGGAGGGAATAGGCAGTGTTTCTCAGAATAACGGAAATTAAATGTGTACGAGAGGGTGGTGGTGGGAACTTCACTCTCACATTACACATAGGTAGTAATAATAATATTACGTTTGGTTACAGGGGTTGATACAGCTTGGAAGCCTGAATTTTAGGTAGAAATTGGGCGGTTTTTTCCAAGGAGGTGATTATTTTTTATTTTTTTATCGACAATTATTAAGGGTAATATTAAAGTATTCTTGTGTTGTAAAATTGTAAAAAAAAGCTCCTTCATGATTGAGATGCAACTTTCCACGGTGTACGCTTGTTCGAAACAAAAAAGAAGATCATGTGCTGATTTAGAAATAAAATGTGTTATTCACTGTACATTATTTTTTTGCACGACACTTAAAAACTGCAATAATGTTCGAAGAGTTACATTCTCATTTAACTAACTTACCATCAAGGCGTTTCTCCGCAAGGGTAGGCAGAGACGATAGGACTTTACACTTTTCTGTTCCGCTTGGTCCACTTACATACATCTTTTCATACCCGTTTTATGGTTGTTGAAGCTTTTTAGAGGTCGTCGATTTTCTGATCGATTTCGCAACTTTTTTAATGCATTTTTCGATAGCTGGCGTTTGCTTTGTTCACATTTTGGTATGCTCTTCGTTAAATGATGAATCAACGATTGTGGCAAAAAAAATCGCGTAAATCGGATCGCGCTAAGCGAGGTTTTGCTGTATACCTGGGGACAATTTTATTGCGGTGTACGTAAAACTTACGAGCATACTTCTACCGTTTCGCGTTTCTATCGAAGTTTTTTCTTCATTAATTTACTGCATAAATCCATCTTCTAACATTGTGCTGCCGTAGTTTGTGCGGTGTTTTAATGCTCTAAATTTTAATATTCTTTCTGAATCGCCATCGCGATTGCTCATATTAAAATAACAATTATAATAAATGTCATCGTTTTGTTTGTCGGTTTGACATGGCGTTGGCTGCGATAAAAGGTTCCAATTACATGCCACTTAGATCTTTGAAGCGCAAGAAACTTTGACCTGCAGTTGTCACGAGGACTCGTTATAATAAAAGTATTTATTCATTATATTGCACACAAAACTATATCAGTAAACCAAACGTCATCCAGATGAAAATTAGTCATTGTTTAAAATAAATCCATATGCATTGTCCGTACGATCCATTTTCTTTTTTTCTTTCGTTATGTTCTTGTCAGTGCAGTCCCGATGGCGATGAGACCACAGCCAAAACTATTCAGTATCATCTGTCCCGATCTGCGGCATTCTTGACACCTTTCTGGAGTGAGAAATTGTTTGCAGACCTTACCAGATTTCTTCGTTTTTTTCATTTTCTTTTGTTCGCAAAAAATGTTCTGAGTAAGATATTCTGTCGATTTCCCACTTCGGCTGGGCCTGTTCTAGAGATATCACCTCATATTTTTGCAATATGTACGAACAGTATATAAAAATAGTTTGATTATAAACAAGATAAAAAACAAAGTTGTATTGCCAAAAAAATCACACTGAAAAAACAACTCTTCCTAGTGGTTTTTCAACCATTCATGCCAATGCTGGATGATGGCAGGTGTTTGCATTATGTTGGAATCTAAACTCTTGTAAAGTTTGGGTTCTAGGTAAAGAAGGGGTCTATAGGGAAGAAGTAGTATTTTATTTTGTGAAGTGGCTCTAGTCGGGTATTGGTGTGTTGCCATATGATACAATGTAGTATTATTACGGAAAAAAAATCCTGTTCTATAGTAAAGTATTGAATTTTATCGTAATTTTGGTTTTTAGGTAAACTTACTGAAATAAAGAGTTGCCTTGTGAGGCGTAATTTTTTTTTCTTTATATAACATGTATTATAGATTTCTGTGCTTTGATAAGAGGGTCTAGATTATTCTTCGTTGCACCCCCCCATCCTATTATTCCATTGCCTAGTAAAGATTGGCACGAGGCGTCGTAGACCATTTTCAATGACCCTCTTAATCGGAATAATAGTTAAGTAAAATATATTATGGTTAAGTGTTTTCGGTGATTGTGGTATCACATAAAAAACTAAAATTCAAGCTCCTTGAAGTGCATGTTGAAATGCAGATAGGTTTTATAAAAAATTGTGTATTGCATTGTGTAAAACTAAACGTGAGGTCGGTTTTACAGATAAGATAATTCATAAATTTTGAAAAAATCCATATTTTGAAGTCGTTTATCTCCATAATTATTGGTATTTTTCGCAGAGTGTTGTAATGTGGAAATACGTTGCTTATAGTCAAATATAATACGTAAATACATTATTGTTATTAGTATTATTAAAAAAGATGCAATTTTTTTCGCGAGGCGAGCAGCGCACGGACAGCTCGTTCGGAGCGCTGGAGTGAGAGCGGCCGTGGTCATCGGACTTATTTTCGAGGCGAACAATGTCAATGCCAAGGGCGAATGCATCGAGTGATGTCACGCGTTTTTGCATACTGCGCATACGACACGTGTGCGCGAGTGTGCCGTGTGTAGGGTGTATGTGTGTAGATTCGGAGCCGCCGAAATTGCCCGCGCGCTACTTGCACAGCGCGCACATCCACACGCGCAGCCGACACGACGCCATGTGTGCCGGATTGTTTGGAGAGCGCATTTTTTTGCTTTAATTGGGTCACAGGCCGTCTTGAACTTGAAATTACATTGCGTGTATTATATTATACTTGTGATTTATGATTGTTTATTTTTAATACTATTTTTTTTTGTCCGTACGCCGGGTCTGCGTCAGCTCGTACGCTTTGTGATTCTTTTATTTGTACTTGTAACCTTTTGAATGCCATGGGCGAGTTAACGCGCTGTGTTTTCGCAGCTTGCCTAGCCAACAGCACGCTTACATTCACTTTTTGACCATATAGAGACGGGATTAAACAAGATTTTCATTCTCATATAACATATACGTGAAATCTTTCTGACATCTGTGTAAGATAGTTTTTTTTTAATGTATACAAATTTAGTGTGAATATTTTTAATTATGAGTCGAAGGTAACTTGACACTGTACGGTGCAAGCATCGCTGATTAAGCGTAAGTTAATTTTTTGTGATTTTTCTTTACAAAAACTTTTAACGCGTCTATCTCTATACTACTTTTTTACACCGCTTGGAGCTAAAATTTCCCATACTACTGAACCGATTGTTATGAAATTTTAACCACTTATTATGTACACCGATATCAGCCGACTAACTATAATTATTAAAAAAAATGTTTTTTCTATTTTTTCTTTGCAAAAATCCGTGAAAAAATATGCGATTTTATTTCATCCTTTTTTCGCCGCCATTTTTTTATTTATGCATGTATATTAATAATTCAAGTTCAGTCGCTTGCTAGGTTCTTTTATTTTTTAAATTTCAACCCAGCGCAGACCCACCTACTAATCGAGGCGATGAATTCGAATGGTGTTTTTATTTGTTAAAAGTACATATATAGTGTAATAATGTTTTTTTAATGTATTTCAATACTGTATTTATTAAGCCAAATAAACCCTACATCAATATCTTTATTCACAATCTCATAAAAATAGCCTTTTAGGAGCGCCCAGAGTAAAATCCTGCCTTAAGGACGGCATTACGAGCATATATTATTACTTTTAAAATAATTAAGTGTGTCGCAAAAATTCGGTGTACCTATATTCGTTCTAAATATTTTTCCCATCACTCGCTCGCAATTCTGCCTGACACATGTCAAAATTTGCGGTGACATCATTAAATTTATTTATGTGACATTTATATCTTTCTCAGGCTTGTCGCCGCGTCCTCGATGTCCCTTGACATCTGCGTGGTGTAGTAAGTAACCTTCACTTCTCTTTTCACATTGAACAATAAAACGCGAAGAACAAAATACTCTTGTTGACAAAAGTCCCGACCAATACGTAAATATTTTCTAAGGGTTAGTAGTTTTAGTTCTGCGTACATACCCACAATAAATTACTGCACTATCCTTTACAAGTCTTGAAATATCCAAAGATGGATAGTATAAAAATCTATGCTTTAAACATAACTATTACTTTAAATCAAGTTTCAAAAATGAGATTTTTTAACAGCCATAGTATAGTAAATTTCATGTACGAAATACAATCGAATTAGTATGTATAAGCCATGAGGACGACGCACATTGTTTCGTTATGTTACATATTTCCTCTATTTATATGCTACGTTTCATATAAAATGTCGAATTCATTAAATTATAAATTAGTAATCCTCGATTACTGCATTCAATTTTTTTGAATATTGCTGCCCTCGCTTTTATACCCCACAATGAATGAAAATGAAAATGTAAATGAAATTATCTGCACTTTTCCTATAGGTACAAATGAAAGCTGATGGGGTAAGTGGAATATGGTGAAGGAGGTGGAGAATTTTTTTTATGCATTCTCCCGTTTTGCGATGTCAGCTCCATTGATGGCCTCTATCTGTGAGTTTGATGCAGCTCGTGTACTTCGCCATACTGAACATTGCATCTTTGCGATGAGATCTTTTTTCATCTCTATCGTGGCTTTAACACTTTTTATTTTACATTGCTACTAACACTAAAAAGCAGCGGTTGGTTGTTCGAGAACCAATTTTTTTCTAAGAGGCATACGAAAACCGAGGTTTCACTCTGATTTTATTTGACGCCGTTATTAGACATATTCTTAAATTGCCATTATTAGTATTGAAAAATAAATACACGCAGTAACAAAGAATCAATGAAACTCCGCTTTATATCGGATCTTGGAAAAAATCAAAAGAATTTCTTTTATTGTTGTACGTTTCCGCAAAGAAACCTTTCAACCACCATTGTGCAGAAATATTTTTTTGTCGCATTGTTTTTTGGATAAACGTTTTTCCTTTTTCCTTAAAAGTCTTTTATTATATACTTATAAATACCTACATTATTTATTCTTTCGTTTATTTTTCGTTGTTCGAGAATGATTAAAGCTTTTGTATATAAAGGAAATATATTTTTTCCTAGATTTTTATAGTCTTTGTTGAAGTTATGAAAATTTTTTATTGAATATTGTCGGTTTCTATTCGTTTTTTTCTATTTTTACTTTATTTTTACTTCTCAATCGATTTTATATAACACTAGCTGTAACCCGTCAATAATAATGACTGACTTTCTATTGTTGAATTCCAAATTTAAATTAAGTAATTAATTATTATTTATATATTAATTAAATAGACAAAAATGTGTAATGGGAAATCAATATAAAATACAAACTTATTATGTTTAATATTTTAAATTACACATTAATTTAGAAAACAGAATAATATTTTCATTTTATTCAATAATAAAAATGGAATGAGATCAGCTACATACTAATTTTAAAAACAGAACTAATTACGGTTACGGATGGACACTCGAAATTATTATTACTGGGGATGATGTGATATCTTTGTCGAAACGAATTATACATTTTAAACAATTAAACAATCATTTTACATTTTCCACATGCCAAGGTTTCGAAAAAGCCACTGATTAAATGAAAAGATTTTTTGATTGATGTTTGAGTTGTACGTAAACATATACTTCGGAAAAAGTATCGAAATTAAATTTTTATATGAATAATCAGGGTTCGAGGATATATATTCGCGGATGTAGTATATCACGATATATATCGTGGCTTGATATTTATTTTTAATATATTAGGTCCTTACATATGAAATTGGCGTTTTGCCGTACTGGCAAATTTGATCTCAAATATCTTCTCTTTGGTTAGGAATTCCAAATCCAAATTTATACAGCTATTTACTCATGTATTTGTGTTTTGAAAATTATAATTCATTTGTTTTTTCCTCAATTGTTTTTTTCTTTGCGTCACTCAGTTTACAAAATGAAAAACTTGAAATATCACGTTATTTACGAGTACGAGTTCCACCGTGGCACCAGTGCTGCAGAAACGGCTCGAAGGATTAATGATGTGTATGGCGACGGTGCCGCAAAAGAAAACACAGTGCGTTTTTGGTTCCAACGTTTTCGTTCTGGAAATTTCGACCTGCAGAACAAGCCCCGTGGACGGCCGGAGACCAAAGTTGATAATGAAGAATTGAAGGCTATTGTGGAAGCGGATCCATCGCAAACCACATCCGAGTTAGCTGCAGGCTGCGGTGTTAGTGATAAAACTGTTTTAATCCACTTGAAGCAAATTGGTAAGGTGAAAAAGCTTGAAAGGTGGGTACCTCACGAATTGAGTGAAGCAAATCAACAAACGCGCGTTGACTGCTGCGTTGCATTACTCAACCGGCACAATAATGAAGGGATTTTAAATCGAATCATTACCTGTGATGAAAAGTGGATCCTGTACGATAATCGGAAGCGCTCATCGCAATGGCTGAACCCTGCCGAACCAGCCAAACCATGCCCCAAGCGAAAATTGACTCCAAAAAAGTTACTTGTGAGCGTTTGGTGGACTAGTGCTGGTGTCGTTCACTACAGCTTTCTTAAATCTGGCCAGACGATTACGGCAGATGTCTATTGTCAGCAACTGCAAACCATGATGGAAAAGCTAGCTGCTAAACAACCGAGGCTGGTTAATCGCTCTAGGCCACTGCTGCTTCATGATAACGCTAGACCACACACTGCACAACAGACGGCTACCCAATTAGAGGAGCTTCAATTGGAATGTCTAAGGCCCCGGTTGTTTCAAATTCGATCAAAGTAAGCGTAGAGTTTGAAACTGAAATTTTACGTTCTCCACCAACAGACGATCCGTTTTTCGTAAAATCTATGCTTTATCGACCGCTACTTTGATGAACTTGAAACACCGGGCCTAAGACATCCACCGTACTCTCTGGACCTTGCCCCAACAGATTACCATTTTTTTCGAAATTTGGATAACTTCTTGCAAAGGAAAAAATTCAATCCGATGGGGCAGTCCAAACCGCCTTCAAAGATTTTATTGATTCCCGTCCGAATGGTTTTTTTAGTAAAGGGATCGATGAACTACCTATGAGATGGCAAAAGTGCATAGATAGCAATGGTTCATACTTTGATTAAATAAATATATTATAATAAAAAAAAATCGGCTTTATGTTCCTCCCATACTAAACGCCAATTTCGTATGTAAGGACCTAATATATCCAAAAAAAACTATCTGCGGTCGTTAATAGATGGCGCTAATTGTATTTTAAAATTGCTACAGGTTGCTTTTTTAAAATATCTGCGTTCGTTAATAGATGGCTCTAGTTGTATTTTAAAAGGTGCTACAGGTTATTTTTTGATATCTGCGGTCGTTACTAGATGGAGCTAGTTGTATTTTAAAAAGTGCTACGGTTGTTTTTTAATTTAATTTGTTTCATATAATCCGTTTTTTATTTCACACAAAGAAATAAACACCCATAATACTAGATTAGAAAATTAATTGAATGTTTCGGCGTTAACCTTGTGGAAATCCATTATGAACAAATAATGAAATAAAAAAATCAACTTTGTTTTTTTCCACTTATATTTGAGCACTTGTTTCACTACATGTTTCGGAAACGTCCGTTTCCTTCATCAGGTGAATTAAGACTGAGGTATGTAGGAATAGTTGTCTGTCATAGGGATGGGCGTTGAATGGACGGACTAGTTGAAATCAACCGTTAACGTTGCATCGACGCGTCGACGGTTTACGTTCATCGCATGGACTAGTTGAATTCGTAGACGGTGGATGGCGGACGCCGTGGTCGGTGGACGATTCAAGATTCAACGTAATACAAAGCAACGAGCGAGAGCAAGACAAAACGTCTCCGTTTATTTCTCTCTCATCTCTCGCTGTCGACTTGTAGATCATAGAGTGCAGATCTGTGTACATGAACTATTGAGACTTGACAGAGACTTGAAATTAACTGACAGAGACTTGAAATTTGAATGCATGCGTAGGGCGAGATAGGCTTAATAAGCTATTATCTATTATTTTTTACTTGATTTGTGCGATGTGCACGTGCGACGTTTCGGTGAATTCCCAATTTTGCGCTGTATAAAATAAAACAATTCTGTTTAATTATTTTATTTTTTATTGAACTAATATTTTACTGCTTACATCTGATATTGTTGTGTATACCTACTTCTTTCTTTATTATATATAGAAAGAAGTATATAAAACAATATGTAAAAGACTATAATGTGCGTAAACAAATAAATAATAAAATATTACTTTTTACATATGAGTACAAGTAGCGGTTTTACTATCCCCGAAACTATATTCCTACGAACTTTTTAAATTTTAAAAATTAACGTAATAAAAATAGCCAACGATTGAGCCGTCGAGCAGCGTCGCGTCGAACCGTAGACAGTTGACCATCGTCCCGATTTTTAGATAGAACGTCCGCGACGTCCCCGTAACGAAGTTGACGCGTCAACTAGTTGACGAATTCAACTAGTTGATCGTCTCGTCGATGGATGGACGTGGACGGTCTCGTTTCGTCGACGGTAAATACGTCGACGACCCATCCCTAGTCTGTCACCACTTAGATACCCCCTCCACTTCTACCGAATCCACAACCCACACACCAGACAACTACTTCCACATACCTCAGTCTTAATTCACCTGATGAAGGAAACGGATGTTTCCGAAACATGTAGTAAACAAGTGCTCAAATATAAGTGGAAAAAAACAAAGTTGTTTTTTTTATTTCATTATTTGTTCTAGATTAGAAAGACCAACTTTTATAACTTATATATAATAATTTAATATATTAACTTTTCTCAATGTGCAATTAATTTATTTAATAAAATGATAATAATTTACAAAATGAAAAAATAAATTTCGTAATTATTTCGAGTTTGTATCAATCAACGTGTGCAAAAAAGGAGATAAAAAGTTTGGATATATATCCAATTTTTTTATATATATCGGATATAGGTACGTAAATCAAAAAATCCTATTTTTTTATTTGTATAAAAATCGGATTTTTTCGAACCCTGCGAATAATATGACACTAATTAAAACATAAATGTATCAACTTGTAATCACAACCTTGATTACAAGAACAACAATATCTTGAGATAAAACATAAAACCTCGTGTTGTATCTAAAGAGACATTAACTCCGCGTTCCATGTGGACACTGAATGAATCCGTCGTGTAATTCGATCCTGAAAATCCGCGACGAGCTTCCGCTTTCCGCCGCTAGATCGTCCGCGGCCGTAACCGCGAACGGGGCGCGGGGGTGCGGCGGCTCACGTGGTCCGCCGGCACCACGTGACCCGCCCGATAAGCCGGCCGGGGCAATGGCGGCCGCCTTGCGGCAGGTCGGGACCCCGAGGAATCCGAAGACAGTGTTGTTACACGATAGACTCGAGGTGCGTGGTAATTTGATCGGCATTGGGTCGGGTCAATGACAGTTTGCCGATGTGTAATCGCCATTTTGCGGGGCTTGCGGCGTTCGTATTTAGGCCTCACTGCCAAAATCGTATTTCTCCAATTGTGGCTATTTTTTCCTCGTATCTAATCTTTATTTAGTTCGTAAAAATGTTTTCATTATTTATTTATTTATTTTATTTCGACGGTTTACACCTATTACGATAAAATAAGAAACTTATATATATCTAGATAGCAGCGTGCATTATAAATGTGAATTATATCTGCTTACATGATCGTTTAAAAATGTATACATATACATACATATGAAATTTATAACATAATGTCTACCTGTACAAGTACATAAACCACAAATTAAGTAAAGACAATTATAAAGTGTACATCAATAAGAACAAAGACATGTATTCATATATATGTACTAACAAAGTTTACTCAAATAAATTAACAGTAAAGGAGATTTCGGTAACGACTTAAGTTAATGTTGAGAATATCTGCAATTTGTGTATACTTTTGTTGCAGTGAAAGAATGCTTGTGAACGGGTATTTCTGGCCGGTATGTGAAAAGATATGGATGATAAGAGTTCCGGAGAATCCAAGTTATAAGGATGAATTATTTTGTATACATATATGAGATCAGCAATATACGATTCTGTTTAACGACGTCCCTTTTTACACTGCGTCATTGTAGTCTAGTATTTCGGATATTTGTTATCCTGCAGATCTACACGTCTTGGTCTTCTTTATTATTCTTATTATTTTGGTCTTCGCCCTTGCCTTTTATTTCCCATTATTTAATTCGAGCCAAACACCTTATTAATAAAAATTTAAACACCACAATAACAAACAAGTAGCTTGTTGGTATAGGACTCATCTTGTGATCTGGTGGTCGGTCGTTCAAACCCAATTCCAGGACATCAGCAGTTTAGTCCTACTTTCACTGCAGAAGCGTTTAGCTTATTTTAAAAATATTGAGCGACCTCCATATTACGTGTTCGAATCTCTATTTAAAAAAAAGTCAATTACTCGTTTCCTCTAAATTTTCTTGAACTAGTGAGAAAAATGAAGTTTTTAAAAGTAAGAGTAAGAGAGAAAAAAGGAAGATAAAAGATCCAAAAGAGTGTAATTTTATCCGGTTCAGTTTTCTTTTGAATATTTTTATGTATAGCCATTTTTGAGATATTGAGTATCACGCTCTTCTGTGTGTCAAGATTATTTTTTTCAAAATTTAAACTGTATTCGTTTGAAAAAATAAATGGCAAATTTTTATTTTTATTTTATCTAAATGCACTATTGTTCTTCTCCCCACCGAATTGACGAAATCATCAAATTCTGCGGAAACATGCGGTAGTAATAGACATTGGACAGGGAAATGTTGACACACTTGGGGAGGCCCTCATCCAACAGTGGATAGAAAAAATCGGCTGATAATGATCACGTTAACATTATTTGTAAAAATAAGTATGAATAATTATTATAACTAAAAGTATCCTGTCAAAAATGACGAAAAATCATGGGAGAATAAATATTTTTATAAACTTTTATTCTTTCAAATAATGTTCATATTAAAAAACGATAGAAAAGTTATTTACTTTGACGCGATAACCGCACACTTTCACGTGACGGCAGGTCTTGTTTATTTTACATTATTTTCAAAATTACGCTAAACGTTTGTGCTAAGGTGTTTATTATCAATAAGGTGTTTCATAACTATTTATTATCAATCATTTATGAGAAACCGAGAGGAGTAGTTTTAATTTATGACTGACGAAAGAATGGTTGTTATCAATCATGCGTATGGAAAATTCCGAGAAGTTATTCTTTAAACGTCGGCGATGTTCCTTTATTCTTGTATTTAGGTTTCTCGCTGTTTGGCCTGTGCATTCACTGTCACAATCTCTACAAGTTATTTCGTATATTCCACTTTTTCTAATGATGTATAATGTAGGTACTCTCGTTTTGTGTACACTAACCGTATCACGAAGTGCTTCACTTCTATACACTCAGTCGTCGGTACCGCGTCTGGTTATTTTCCGGCAAGTTCTGGGCGTTTCGTTGTGCATCTTTGTACGTCTCCGGCTATTTCCGTCTCCAGTCTGGGTGAGTCAGAGATGCGGCGAATCTTCGCCATCAGACGACGGGGAAAGAGGACAGAGGCGGCAGAGAGTCCGGCAGCCGGAGATGATGCACTGGTCCGCCTGATGAATGAAGCGGCTTGTCTGCCATTGAGGCGGATTGCTGGCCGGAATTTTAATGGCCATTGTTGAACAAATGGGAGCGGCGCTCGGGTAGCAAAAGTAATACTGTAATGGCTGCATCAAAACGTCATAGCTAAAAATATTTAACGCGATTCTCCGTGATTGATGATTACCTACTTACGGCCCGGTATTACGGCCATTCCGTAATCTATGTCGTTGCGCGCTGTAGTTGTGACAAGTAGTGACAACGCGGGACGCTACTTTATAAATTAGACGTAATAAATATTGATGCAACGAATACTACTTTCACGAATACGATTACGAATATCAAACCTACTATTCGGCGAATACGACTAATTCAACATTAATAAACCACTGTTCTCTTTTTACTAAGAGATTTAAAGTTTATTTGGTAAAACCAACCGGTTTCAGAAACGACGTTCCTTCGTCGGGGTATATTTATATAAAGAAACACAACTTGCGGTTAAATTCAAAATTATCTAATGCTACAGGAAAGAGTACAGTTACGACTAAATTCAAAATGTGAAATGACAATCAAAATGAAGAATAAAGTCGAATATTCACAATGGAAATCATTTTTCCATGCAAGATGTATTCCAAAAGCCATACAATTCATATCCCTGATAACTTATCTGTATGTCATATTTGTTACAGTGTGGAAACTGGTGATAATGGAGACCAAAGTGATTAATCAGTAGATAAACATATGATTTAATTTGGAAAATAATTTAATCTGGCATTTCTCTTTCATTTTTGTTGCTTGTCCAATAACTGTAATTTCGGTGTCCAGTAACTGTCCAAAAACTATGCTTTTTGCTATATAATTACAATTTATTTATTTCCCGATTACTTTAATTGATATTTAAAAAAACTAACATTTATTTAAAAACTTATAAAATGATTGAATAGATGGTATTTATTTCGAAGTGCAGTTTCATTTCCTGGAATTTAGGGACTCAATCAAAGAAAAAAAATGTCTTAAGTGTCCCATAATATACGGTCTCCCCTATTTTTATATTTCTCCAAAATTGTATTTTTTGCCTACTCTTAACGGATAGGCGAGAAATACAATCTCCAGCCTGTGAGGTTGTCTCGTGAACTTATGAAATGTTCTCCGTCTAGCATCTAGCATAACCGTCATATGTAAGTATGTTCCGAGAACATAGTTACTGGATTTTGTCCCCCAGACTTCTATAATTTATGCAACAAAACAAAAACATGTTTATGTTAAACTTACTCATTTTTATGTGCCTGTATTATTTGTTATCTGCCAAAATCCCCTGTAGTCAAATGTTATAATATCCAAACCTTGTACAGAAAATATTTCAGACTTGATACTATAACATAAGTCTGGCGGTCGCTGACTATTATTTTATAAAATAAAGGTTACTCCAAACAACCAAATCGAGTTGGTATTTTCTATCTGGTGTTTTCGTTAACAATGCATGTATTCAGTATAAATGTATGTAGGTACTAACTAACTAGGCTGTAGATAGATTTCCAAGTTTGAAACATGCACATGCATTGTCTCTTTAAAAAAGTACAGTAATTGTACCGTAGATACCCGGCTTCCAGCTTAGTTCAAATAGGATGCAACAACTGCATTGGTCGACTGGTCGGCGATTTCCAGGGCAGGTATCGCGAGCACCGTAACACCCTCAGGAATTCATTATATTATCCTGCCGATGCGATATTCGCCCGAGGGAGGCGCAATCAAACCGAGTGCCTCGTTGCGAGGAAATTGATTACCGGGCAATCTCGGAGGGCGCAACCCTGTTCGGTAATGCCCGATCTCTGACTGTGTGTGTACAGTAAACGCAGCCAGCACGGCGTAAAAAGTGAAGCGGCAATCGTTCCGCGGGCGTCCCGAGCCGACGGCGGCAACGTCACGTTTCTGCGCCGAGTTGGCGCGCGTACACGGATACGATTTCCATTACTCCGAGACAATATCCACGCCACTTATGGTCATTCGATATGGTGATTATTGTTCTAGGCACTTTTTCTTATTATCCTGTCGCGTCGACGTGCGTGCGTTTGATGTTTCTGATCGTAAACTTTATGCTTTTTTTGATGTTTGTGATTTTGCGCTTTCTATTATGGATAATCATATTTTTATGGTTATCTCTTACAGATTACGCGTCTTTCGCCTACTAGAATTTATTTTACGATTCGAATACCAAGGTCAAAAATCCAGGTCTCCAAAATGATTTTCCTTAGAGGAGTAGTAGGGAGTAATACTTAATTAATTGTAATTGATGAAAACCTTTGTATAAACCACAAACATATCGGGTTTCGATATCTTCATCAGGAACGACGCACACTAACTATCCATTACCTATTTTGGTTAACAGGTTAATTTTTGAACGGGGGCGTAGTCACAGTTATGGTGGAGGTAGTTCATAAGGAGTCACCGAAATGGGGAATATATCTAACAATGGGTTATTCGTAAATGGAGTAACACTTTTGGACCGTGTGAAAGTTACGAATATCTACACAAGGGAGATTCTTGGAATTGAGACGCTACTCCTACTTAGGGAGCTTGGATATGTCATGCGAATACCGAAGAAGCGAGATGTATTTTTTTGGCAGAAGTAAGGGGAAGGTGATGGGCCATCCCAGGCTAACCTGGAGTCAAAAAGTAAAAACTTTTGTATTAATATAGATTGGTCTTCACTCGTCCACCAGTACTGGCCCAAGACAGGCGAATATGAAAGCGCTTTATCGAGTATTTGGATCCCTGCATACGTTTTTATCCATTTACCTTGTGTTTACATTAATGTATTCTTATTTGTCCTCGTCTTATCGGTTTTTCCCCTGCACAGCCTGTGGCACAGCCCGAACTGCATACCTTGCACAGCCTGCGGCGGGGTATGCAATTCGGGGATGAGGGCTCCTTAGCCAAGCGAGGATTCATTACAAATAAACCACAAACTCCGGCACACGTTTTTCTCGCAAAGGGGAAATGCCGAAAACAAAGATCTTATTCGTTTAGCGTCCACTACTCTTATCACACTGCTCCACTTTCTCTGTTCTTAGCTGCATCATCGGCCAAGTTCATTCAATCTTTAACAAGTCCATAACAGACAATCGGCCCGATTCTGAAAATAACAATGTCTGGATCTTTAATATCTTTATCCCAACACTTAATAGACGATAATAAAAATTAAAAATGTCCAGAGCGGATTTTGTAATTTTTTTAATACACTGTATTAAAAGATGAAATAAGAAAGATTGTTTCTTACAAACGTATTAATTTCTTCATCCACAGCGTCCAGATGAAATATCATGGCTAAACTTGTCATGACCGCGTTCGGCGTTACCGCGTATTCAAATCTTCCCATCTTGACATTTTTTGACAGATATGTCTGGATCTTATCCCAACACTTAATGGACGATAATAAAAGTTAAAAATAAACGAGAAATAGCTTTACGTCGGTGTTTGTTTCTGTAAGTTTCTACATGAGATAGTTATAGAGGGAGGGAGAAATATGTAAATTGTTATCTGTCAAATGTCACGATGGGAAGATTTGAATACGCGGTAACGCCGAACATGGTTATAACAAGTTTAGCCATGATATTTCATCTGGACGCTGTGGATGAAGAAATTAATATGTTTGTAAGAAACAATCTTTCTTATATCATCTTTTAATATAGTGTATTTGAGCTGTAGAATTACAAAATCCGCTCTGGACATTTTTAATTTTTATTATCGTCTATTAAGTGTTGGGATAAAGATCTTAAAGATCCAGACATTGTTATTTTCAGAATACGGATGATTAGCAGCCCTATTTTTCGTGATCTACCGGTCTGTACTCCTGGTTTTATGAATCATGTGATATTTTCTCTCCGCCTTATATGTTCTTACCATCCGAGAGAGCTTCTTTTTTTTAGGAATAGGAGAAAATTTAGAATTTTGCCCAATATAAAAAAATTTCGTCAGCCCATCTCAGTTACACCTTATACTTGAGCGTCTGTTTATGAACCTGCCAAGCACTCTAACCCGTACAGGCTTTTCCCTTTATTGAAATTGTATTATTATGTAGGCGCTAGACATGAACCATGCTGTGATAATTCTACACTCTACCTAGCTGTTGGCATACATATTGATTTTAATTACTATAATTAATTACAAGTACATAATAAACATTAATCTTCTCTTTTATCTGCGAAAATATGTATATTATTAATCACATGTTAGCAATCTGCATTATATTTGATTACATTAATTTATTACAATCTTCAATAGATGCAATGAAACGGAGCTATGCACGTATATTTGATAAAGTCATAACAACAAGATAAGGTGTTAACTGCTTATTAATATTAAATGTGTCATGAAAAATCACTATTTTACGTGACACATTTAATATTAGGTCCTTACATATGAAATTCACGTTTTGCCGTACTGGCAAATTTGATCTCAAATATCTTCTCTTTGGTTAGGAATTCCAAATCCAAATTTATACAGCTATTTACTCATGTATTTGTGTTTTTGAAAATTATAATTCATTTGTTTTTTCCTCAATTGTTTTTTTCTTTGCGTCACTCAGTTTACAAAATGAAAAACTTGAAATATCGCGTTATTTACGAGTACGAGTTCCACCGTAGCACCAGGCTGCAGAAACGGCTCGAAGGATTAATGATGTGTATGGCGACGGTGCCGCAAAAGAAAACACAGTGCGTTTTTGGTTCCAACGTTTTCGTTCTGGAAATTTCGACCTGCAGAACAAGCCCCGTGGACGGCCGGAGACCAAAGTTGATAATGAAGAATTGAAGGCTATTGTGGAAGCGGATCCATCGCAAACCACATCCGAGTTAGCTGCAGGCTGCGGTGTTAGTGATAAAACTGTTTTAATCCACTTGAAGCAAATTGGTAAGGTGAAAAAAGCTTGAAAGGTGGGTACCTCACGAATTGAGTGAAGCAAATCAACAAACGCGCGTTGACTGCTGCGTTGCATTACTCAACCGGCACAATAATGAAGGGATTTTAAATCGAATCATTACCTGTGATGAAAAGTGGATCCTGTACGATAATCGGAAGCGCTCATCGCAATGGATGAACCCTGCCGAACCAGCCAAACCATGCCCCAAGCGAAAATTGACTCCAAAAAAGTTACTTGTGAGCGTTTGGTGCTCTAGTGCTGGTGTCGTTCACTACAGCTTTCTTAAATCTGGCCAGACGATTACGGCAGATGTCTATTGTCAGCAACTGCAAACCATGATGGAAAAGCTAGCTGCTAAACAATCGAGGCTGGGTAATCGCTCTAGGCCACTGCTGCTTCATGATAACGCTAGACCACACACTCCACAACAGACGGCTACCAAATTAGAGGAGCTTCAATTGGAATGTCTAAGACATCCACCGTACTCTCCGAACCTTGCCCCAATAGATTACCATTTTTTTCGAAATTTGGATAACTTCTTGCAAAGGAAAAAATTCAACTCCGATGGGGCAGTCCAAACCGCCTTCAAAGATTTTATCGATTCCCGTCCGAATGGTTTTTTAAGTAAAGGGATCGATGAACTACCTATGAGATGGCAAAAGTGCATAGATAGCAATGGTACATACTTTGATTAAATAAATATATTATAATAAAAAAAATCGGCTTTATGTTCCTCCCATACTAAACGTCAATTTCATATGTAAGGACCTAATATTAATTTGTAATTAAGTTATTGAAGAGCTTGCATGAGAAGATTTATGAAAGTGATATGCCAGGACAGCAAAATGTGGCATTCTATCCTCTCTGCTTACGCCTGAGAAGAAACAGCGTGATGGTTAGTATGTTGGTTAGTTTAGTTGGTTAGAATAAAATATTGTCACGGATTCGCGGCGGTGGGAGACAAAATTAAACACTTTAAAATCAATTAAATTGTTACTATAAAAGTCACTGGACACAAACGTGACTGGAGCACTATTTCGTGATTCATACTAATTTCACCTTTCGAGAATATTCCGTACATGCATTTTGTTTGCGCCGGTTTGTTTATCTGTGGTTTTTATACGCTGTCAAACAAGACTGTCTTCGCGCGATACTACCGCCACTTATATAATGTTATTTGTCGAATATTCTGGTATGATATCGTGTGTTCTAGTTTTTCCAAATCATGTATTCTCGACCAACAGCGTATTAGATTATGTGCCATTCTTCTCGATTTCGTATCTAGTGACAATATCATAAATATTCCGACGTTTGTACGTCTGCCGTAAAATATTGAAAAATTAATAAACTCAATTACTAATGGCCACTGAACTATTCGAATGCATTTAACCTCAATTTTGCATATAAGGCAGTAATTTTATTGCGTTGTGTATTAGTAACGCAATATCATCAATTATTTGGCGAACCCAACATTCTTTTGAAATAGTGAAACCGGACCAGATTCGTGTTATAGACGGGGCTCTGTGTGTTGTAACAAGATACCGCTTCCGAGATGTCCATGAGTATTATTTGGTTTTTTTTTAAATGCTATAACAGGTCGTGGGACCCGATTACTGTAACGAAATACATGACGAAAAACACCCAGGTTTCAGAAAATCGCACAGATCTATTGTGACTTCTCCGGGAGGCGAAACAGGCACCCCCGGTACTATAAACCAATCTCATGCCCACTAGACGACGAGTATCGTCTCATTCAAGTAAAGATTAACGAAACTTGTGATATAAATATTCTTTAAAAACCTGGATTACCTACTAATTAATTATTGACTAAAAAACGGCTATTTTTTAGCAAGAGGTATTGAAATCCGGTGACGAATATCGCTTATTTTTATTTATGGTTGTTTAGCCGCAATCATGCTCTAGAAATTTGTGATAATATTTTGGAGATTAGGTTGGGTTTTCAAATATCAAAAGGATTTAGTATATATCGCCGCTAAGACGGCTTATCCCTCGTGTTCGTGGATATCTGCATTCTCCTTGGTTTTCTTGATAGGAAGATTAATAGGAAGATTTTGAAACGTAGACGCAAGCAAACATTGAAACAACTCTACTTACATGATAAATACTGACATATTACGCGGTGGAATGCAAATACAGAGGTCGAAGTGAATCGCGGTTCAGTAGCTTCAGGAAATCGGCGACATATCGCAGAGCGCTCATTGTGTAAAGTAAATTTTATATAATTTTGCTCTCCAGCTCTAGGTTAATACACCCTCAATAAATAAGTAAGTTTGTGCTCACCACGAAAATCAAATGCGTACTGACCCGTGCCGTCAACCAACCGCGGTAAGGATAGCTACTAATACACTGATATAATATGTATATTGTACGCGATCGTATTACTGTATTTAAAAGTGTAAAGTTACGAAACGCGCACTCTACCTCGCTATATGCTGCGGGTTCGATGCTGCTCCGCTAGATGTCTTGATGTAATTTATTTATTTTAGTTTATAAGGGTAATTATAAATTAATCGTATTTTATATTATTATCTTATCAATATATTACCCCAGAGATAGTTTTCACTCGTACTATGAATGAATTTACTTTTATGAATTTCGTCTTCGAGTTGTTTTTTTTTTAGGGTAGCCAAGGCAGAAATTATTTGACACCATTTAACTCATAAAGATCTCACCATCAAAGATTATATAAAGATCTGCCACTTTAATTCGCTAATCTCTCTAAAGTAATTTAAAATTTGCCATTTTAGCACGCGTGCCTTAGATTCGCTACCCCTGTGCCACACCATTGTTCGTAGGAAAGAAATATCACGTCTCATCAAATTATTCCCAACTTCAGAGACGCTCGTCTATCATGAGAGGCTTTTGATGAGGGGTTTACGAAGCAGAAACAAGTGTATGTAGCGAAGAACAGGCCACTTCATCCTGTGTCTATAATCATCTCAGCATAATGACCGCAGCTCGAGTTCCTTCCTTCCTTTTTTGACATCCATCTCTCTCGTCGCTTCCATCTCTCTCCTGCGACCCCCCGTTCCTGTCTGCGAAAGGGGATGAGGGGGAACAATGAATCGACCTTGCCTCCGAAGTCTGTACTCTCTTGTAGAGCACCGCTGATTGTGTTGCATCCTTTGATCCGTGATAGAAGAATGAGAGCGTTGATTTGGTCAGCCGATATATATTAATAATAAAAATTACATTTTTATACATGTTCGTCGTAGGTAATAAAATTTTAATATTATTTATTTAATTTAAATTTTACGATTTGTAATTTTTTTTGTATGAATTTGAATCTCTTTGTATTATCATTATTGTCCGTTATCAGAGAGCCTAGATACGTGCATCTTGGCACCGTTTCCAATTTTTGGCTTCCATGCCTTCCACCTTGGGATTTGTTGTATGCTTCCAATGGCCGTGTTTAATATTTGGTCTTCTGCTGATTTACTGTGCCAAAGCAGAACTTTCAAGATTACTAATGACATTGCGTAAGACATCAGCAATTGTGTCGATACCATTAGCGTAGGCACAAATTTGTCGAATATCGTTGCCCTCATCTCAATGCCCGAGAACATTATCATATCAATCAATAAATGTGTAGAATATGTAACCGGTTAAAATATATTTTGAACATCACTAATTATTATTGACATATATGGTTCAAAACTAAGTATCTTCTTATTTAATTACAATATCAAGCTACAGAGTGTTTTCTTTCTTTCAAAAATACGGAAAATACGTTTTACTGAAAAACGTATTGCCACACAGAATCGTAATCGAGGATTTTACAACACTACACGTTTTACAATTAATTATAAATCCCTGTAACTCTTTAGTAGTCAGTCGATCATGAAACTTCGAGAATTGACATTCTGTATAAAAGAGGTGACGTAACCGCTGCGCGGAGCAATTCTTTTGACAGCGACGAAAAACCATAGAAACAGCGAAACAGACAGCGACGATATTAGCCAGCGGTAAAGTACGTAGCGACGTGTGAGATGTGTTCTATAGAGCGATGCAAACGACGCAAATCAGAATTTCTAGATACAAGTGGAAGATTCTCGAGTGACTAGTGCGAATTACAAAATAGGTGTATGGCGTTCTTACCGTCGCTCGCGCGACTTTAAAACGAATTAATTTTTGGCATAGAGTTGTCAGCGTGAAGAATGTATGTCATTACAGTACCTGTCTCCAGACGTCGTCGCAGACGGTCACGACTTGAACCCGGCCGTTTAACTCCTCCGGTGCCTGCAGTATCTCCCCATCACGCGCGGCGCTGGCGCTGGTGCCCCAACAAAGGCCACAATTGCCGAGGGTCGGCCGTAATCTTTCAATTACTAAATCCGTAATGAGAGGTGTGTGTTTTGTCTTCAAAGGCAGCGCCAGCTCTTGAACATTACCATTATATTGTTTTGCTTATTGTTTACCATCCGTAATGGAGAAAATTATTCTTGTTGAACATTGTTTCGTGAAAACTATCTCTCAGGATTTGTTTCATTCTATTTATTATCTGCGTATGCATAAATTGACTGAAAAATGTTTTTAATTACTATTGATAGAATCGGCTTTTTACCCTTGTAGAGTTTCATAATGAACCGATGTAACTATAAAACCAAATTAATTAATCAATTAGAAAGACATACAGAAAAATCAAGTCCACGAAAAAATATTTGGCTCCTATTCGAACCACGGATCTTCTCCTACCCGGGGCGGGCGCGTTATCCAATTACGCTGTAGCTACCTCTCAGATTTCCGTGAATATATCGACCTTATCTGTAAGCCTCATTTACCAATTGATTAACATATTTTATCAATTTTTAGAGCAGTCCACTTTTTTCTGGTACTGTATTTGATTTTTCTGTATTTCTTTCCATTGATTAATTTTTTTTATTTAAATTTCACAGAACTTTATTCTGAAAAAATTGCAAATTCACAATAATAATGTATTCTTTAATATAATGATGTAACTCTACTTGGGTTTATTATCATAAGCATTATTCGACTTTCGAATATCAGTAAGTCTCGTCATCGGATAAAGATATAAAATAAATAAAAAATCTTCACCTGTCGATGAGAGTTACTGATACTCTCGAAACTCGAGTGGTCCTAACAAGCACTAGAAGAGTTATAACGATGTTTAATTTATATATTATCTTTAACGAATAGCGTTTTTGATGTTTTTCTTTCCCTTCACAATCTATCCCAAGAACACATGTACATTGCAGTGTTATGAAGGAGTCATTGACTTATTTCATTTCTATTCTCTGACACACCGTATCCCCGAAGGTTAGGCAGACAGAATGAAACGCAACACTCTTCTATATCATCTAAAATTTTATACATCTTATTCGTACTCGACGATTGTAGAAACAAAAAAGGCCATCATTCTGTATTTGTAATTTCCTTTTAATTTTATTTTCAATATTGTGCCTAATTTTTCTACAATTAACAAAGTACTCGGTTACATATTATGGCCCCTATTGTTATTAAATGTTTTAATAATAATGCTCCTAATTGTTATTAAGGCGATCGTCAGGCAATGTGAGCGAACTTCAGCGGCAACGAGCACTTTTTCTTACAGCTTCCCTTGCAATACAATTATTACATTTTTGTACGGAATTGTATTAAATTAAAATTTATTCCTTAAATTGATATATTTCAAATAAATATTTTTCTAAAACGAAATTACCAAACCATCGATGCTTATGAACTGAAAAAAATTGCTCCACTTTGAGGGCTTATATAATTCTACTGACGTGACACGATTTTTTTAATGATTTCGAAATGTGTTAGTTACATTTTAATGAGTTTTTAAAAAAAAATTGTGTAATTTTTCAACCATTTTACGGAGTTGGCAACTTTTTAACCTCAATAAATTATAATAACGGTAATTATTCTTATAAAATAAACTTGAAAATAATCAAAAACTGATTCAGAAGTATTGTCACACATATTTGTTATAGAGAAAAATCTCTATACATGTTTAGGTTTGATTGAAATATTTTTTTGTTATTCGTATTTTCCTCAAATATTTTCCTTTTTTGCAATCTATTCCTTATAATATACTATATTGGCAATATATATATATATATAAGGAAAGCTTTTTTCATTTCTCTCCCATTCCATTTCCTCTGAAAAGTTTCAGATAGAATCGTATTTTTCTTCTTCAAAAGACTCCTAATACTATTATTGCTTCCAAACTCCTATTGTACATTACATTGATTGTCTTTTTTCTGAATTTCTGGTGATGACTACCTATTTGATACCCACTATATGACGGTATAAAATATGTTTTTTTTTCTGTATTTTCGAATTTGATCTGAATATCGTAAAAAAGTATTTCTGAAAATCTCAATGAAGTTTTTACTTGGAATGAAAATATTTATTTCCGTTCATTATTTTGTTCACTTTACTAAGTATTTTCAGGAATTTAACGCACTGTATGGGACGTGATATGTCCACGAATAATTGATTCCTCCATCACAGGTCTCCAAATGCAATGAAGTTAACTGAATGAATGAGTCGAATTACAGAATCTGTCTGACGTCCGGGAGAGCGCCGACTGCTTCCGACTGAATTATTGAAACTCAATGTCCGGGAGGCGCCCGGCTTCTGGAACTTGTAATAAATTAAAGCGTATTGCTCCATAATACATTTATTTCTACTTGGAACACCATTTATGAAATAAAATAGGTGAACACCGCTGATATTTTGTTGTTATATACTACCCACTAAAAATGATGGTATTAAATCCCAATTATAATAATTTCGTTGCCTTTCTTTCCGCGTAACTTCGTGCAACATCCGTGAATATATATCGTTTAATAGTAAAATTAATTTTTTTTGAAAAATTATTTTTACAAAAATCTTTTTTTTTTTTGAATTTTTTTTTTCGTTTTTCTTTTAAATAAAATAAATAAATATTTATTCCTTAGAAACCGATATGTAAAGTGTAAAAGTACCGTCATTTTTGACGGTTTACAGCTAGTTATAATTGTCAAAGATGGAAATCGGAACTTCTCAATTATTTAAAAGGTGTCTTCATAAAAATATTAGCATAAATTAGTATGAAACGTTTAAAATCTGTTACCTGATTCATCTACCTTTTATTACAATGTAGATTAGGTTGGTAAACAAGTTATCAGTAATTTCGAGAATTGTAACCAGCACCCACGCCTCTTTTTTTTCTTTTTTTATTTGGACAAATTTGTTTAAATACATTGAATTATTTGAATTAAATGAACATATTAATAATTGTAACATTAAAGATTTTACGTTCTGCCTCTCTAAGAAAACTAACCGCTTTTGTTTAGAGACGGAGTTCGCTTACAATGTAATACAATCAAAGTAATGTGAACAATCTATAGTAAATATATTTGAAGTACAAAATTAAATATATTATTGAAGTAAAAAATTTAATTTCCATCACTTAATTTAATATTGGTTTTCAGCGGAATTCATCCCACATTTTCATGACTGAATAATATACAAAATAAATAAATGTTCCCATTTTAATTTAAAAAAAATTATACCACGTATTAAAAATTACGATATCCGGGCGTCTTTTTTTCATGAATTTTGAAAACAAATGCTCTCATGTAAACAAAATTCATTTTTATTTAAAAAGGATTCAGCTTTAAAATAAATTAATTATGTACTTCTGAAACTTGAATAGTAAAATATATGATATTGAATTAAACTCTAGTAGAGAAAACATTGTTTTATTACATCCATTTTGATGTTTAACAAACTTACTTTACAAAGTAAACTGAAACAATTAATCATATCGTTACATTGTTTCTTCTAAAAAATTTAGCGCTTTTGTAATTTACTGCGGATCCTTAAATGGAGCCTTCTCAACATCACTGTTGAATTTATGGGCATCAATATGGGCGTTCTTTGAAACATTTCATTATATTATTTTGTATTCGCTTCGCTGAAATTCTCGGAAAATATTCCTAGGTGGATGCTGTATAGCGGAATGTCTCTCTTCGCCTCTCTCGCCTCGCCTCCTGCCTCTGAATTGTGTCGATATTTTTTTATTTTTTCCTCCGGCCGGCATTCCTTGCTCCGTTCCAAATCTCTTCGTTTTCACCGACATCTCTTTTACCCTTTAGAATTTCATTCGAAATGTCGCCTTCAATGTTGTATCATTCGCTCGAGTCGTTTTCACGTACGTTCAACGGCTATTTAAAAAAAAATGTTCTTGCTTAACAATTCATTGGTGGGATTAGGACAACATGTATCTAATGTATATAACAAAAAAAAAATCAAACATACAATCACGTTTAAAGTAGGTAAATAGATTTCAAATTAATACTCGGAATAAAACAAACGTCATAAAAGTCCTGTTGAGATTACTGTTTCATATTAATTTAATCCTTTCCACGCGTCTATAAACTGCATTGAGACCAGATAATAATACTATATATAAGAAGTCAGGTAGGTTTCCGACCACTCTTCCTTATTAATTCACGCACAGAGCTAATTGGAAATAGCTTATCGAAAAGGATCTTATCTACACAAAGTCACTTTGGAGATATTATTAACAATTAGAGATATTAATATTAACTATTAGATTAGATTAATTAATAGTTTGATTTTGTTTGTAGAATATTGATACTTTTTTATTTGCGCCTGGATTTTTGTACAGCCCGATAGTATCGATTTTCAGCATGAGTTTGGTGCACTTAAGTCATTTTTAACGTGTTGTTCAATCCACAACACGTTAAAAATGACTTAAGTTTTTAATGTGTTGTGGATTGAATCCTGTTCGCGTAACTATGTCCAATTAATATATACATTCACTGTCCACATATTGATTTATAAGCTCTTTATTTACTGATTTATGGCTCTCGATAAATTATCTTTATTTCGGGTATATTTTTATTGTTTTTACTTGTTATTTTTGTTCTCCTTAAATGCAAATCACTCTTCCTTTAAGAGGCCCCAGTACACGATTTTCGTATTTGCTCTCGATTTGCTAAATTTAATGTAAACTTATTAAATCATTTTGCAAAACAGGCTTTTAATCAATTTTATTATGATAGATCCATTTACCCTTGAAGCATTTCCTTAAAAAAATATGAACAAATATATTGTTATAACATCAAAAAAAAAATAACCCCGAAACACTATTTTAGTTTACATGCAATAGACTTATTTTTGGCACATTTAATCTCTATATTTTCAAATAAAGAACAGATAATTTATTCATAAATTGATTGTATAAAGTTTGAAAAAGAAGTGGTGCTATTCATACATTTATATTTTTCGACAAGTTATTAAATATATCGTTTTAAAAAAGACAATTAGTAAATGAGAAAGGAAGGGAGTATAATAAAAACTTGGTTTTTATGGGTTACTTTTTTTTCTTTCAAATCAGACTTAAATGACCAAATTCAAATTTAAATGATAAACACTCCCCTAAAGTTTTGCTACTTACTAGCTGCGAGACACCCAGTATAAATTATAATACGCATTATTAAAATCTTAATTAATTTATTCGATTTCTAAACATGTATTGTTTTGTTCCAGGTAACGTACAGCCTTCAGATCTCCACCCGCTGATTACGTAACTCCAAGCTGACATTGACAGTAAGTACTTAAGCACACTTGCGCGCGCGCACACGAACAGATCTAATACGTTTCACTTGACTCGGTTTTGTTAGTTGTAAATTGAAACAAATGATAGTTTCATTCGTACCCACTGTGTTTGCCGAAATTCGGGACCGAGGCTGGTCGCTGACAAATAGCGCAGCGCTTCAAATGTCGTTGGCAGATTTGTCCTGCCCGCCGAATTGAGCCGAATCTTTAACGCAGTGCGGCGGTGCTGCCCGCGTCGGAATAACTTTCGGTGCGGTGACTTTGGCTCCACCTCTCGAACGCGTCGGGCCTCCGATGATTGATCGACGTATTTATCAATTTACGAGGCGAAGCTTCGAACCGCGCCGCTCGCGAAGTGAGAATGAAAAAAAATTCTTTTTCGGCGTCCATTGGACGGGGTCGTGGACGGTGAGTGTCCAGCGGCAGTTAGGTACCTACTTACCTAATGCGGATATTTGTAAAAAAAAACTTCGCCTCCAAGTTTCGCCGTTCCTAAAAAAAAATTGGGTATTGTTTAACGCGTAATGTGAGCCTTGAAATGACCCAAATCGTATAAAGGGAGAAATTTAATAGTTTACATACATTATACTTTCAAGTGCTCGCTCTAGTGAATGAGTCAAATATGTCAGTGCGGTAACTACCGCCTAAAATTTAATATTTTCCCGGTGCCTTCGTCCAGTGATACAAACTTTGATCCTCCAAATAGATACTTTAGAACAACAATAGTAGAAATGGCTATTTTTTACCTTTCATTTGCTATTTTGCTTATGTAAGGTTTATATAAATAAAAAAAATGAAAACACTTTTAGAAAATAAATTTCAGCCAAAGAGCATCACATTTTATTCGTTTGTTAATCAAATATACCTAAATTTAATAATTTCGTTGTCTATCTGCCCGTCTGTCTGTCGGTCCGTAAATTCATAATTTGCTGGCATTAAAACTATAATTAGAATGTGTCACGCAATCAGCGCGCGGCTCAAGTAACACGCAAAGATCGAAATTACACGTTCTTGACATTTTTATATCATTACTAGCCATTAAATACCACGGGAAATAATTTCAACGACTTGCCTTGCGTGACCGCAGAACATATGCCGCACGCTGATTGCGTGTCACACTCTAACTATGAAATGTTTTAATTCCAGAAATTTACGGACTTTATGACAGACAGGCGGACAGGCAGATAGGCACCAAAATTATTATGTTTGATTGTATTACATTTAGTTTTAGGTTTAAGCGAATAGTCAATTTGGAAAAAAGCGAATGGCTTTCTATTCGTGAATTTTCAGCTTCAAACTCTTGCAATTATTAAGTTCCGTGATTTTTCACAGGTTTACGGCTGGGAAAATCATATCTTGGGGGGCTTTGGTCTTGTTCACGCGAAGAAAGAATGATAAATTAAAAATAAAATTTTCGATTTTCTTGAAATATACTGTAAATTGCCGCTTTCTATTCCTTGGATCATCAAAATCGTATATGCACCGAAATACCGAGATTGCAATTTCGGCTTGGTACTGAATAAGTTATCATAGCGAGCAGAAATGCAAATAAATAAACACGCTTTTTGATTGATTAACCGTTCAAACGATACAGCTGTTATTTTCCAAGTTACTAGTCTTTTGTTGGATGTGCATCGATCTGAAATAGGCCAATGAATCATGAATATTTTGTCATTTTCGATGGAGCGCACTGTGTCGTATTCGCAATTAAAAATGATCGCCGCGCGCGCTGGTAGAGACGGCGAATAATTTAGGTGCGCTGCACCGGCTCTCGGTACGCGGTGTCATCGCTCACAGCACTAGCGATGCAACTCTAATCAGTATAACCTTGGCTGTACCAGACGGCTGGGTTAGACCGGTCTACATACGTATCGGCCGATTGGTAGAGGCAAACGGCCATCTGATGCGTCTAAATCCAAACGGACAGCGGCGACGGGAGGAGCGCTATCTTTGCTGGCATCACGCCGGCATTATTAGTCCTTAGATAGCGGAAATAATTGAATTTACAGTAATAATTTATACCATTTCATGAGAAGGACGACGGGTGCCTCCAGCATAATGCATTCAAATATACGAAAGGTTATCAGATTTGGAAAAAATATATATACTTCTATAATTTATCTTGAGAAATAATTGAATTTAAGAATGCGCACGTACATCTCGCGTGTACGCGTACCTAAATATTTTTACTATTTTCAAAGTAAGCTAATCGCTGTGCTTTGAAAATTGGTGGTCTCCTGGAACGAGGCTTGAACCCCTACTAACTAGATCACTAGATAAGTGTCACTAGACTACAGGGACATATGGTGAGTACATCGATGCCTGACTTTTACGTAGACAACGTAGGCTTAATACTAGAATTAAAAAACTCGAATTTTGGCTGTTTCGAGTTATTTACACCAAAAAATCTTTAAATAGTAAGCTAAATGCTAAAATTAGATAATTTGTACATACTTTTATGAGCAATATAATTATTTACAAAAATAGACAACAAGAAAGATGAATAAAGAATAAATGCTAACTAAATATGTGGTGATGCCTGTCTATTTTAAAGTTAAAGTCTGTGTTAGTTTTCAAAGTTTAAAAAATTTCTGATTTCGAGGTAAAATATCTGAAATAGGGTACCAGATAAAATATTTAAGTTTTTTCCAAAGATATGCGTACCGGTACTTCTAACAAAACCTCGTTATGTTTCGTTTTGTGATTCTAACTTTTTAGAAGTTACAGTTTCCATAGTATGTATGAACCATATTTGCATGAAGTTCCTGTGCACCTCTGAACCACAAAACGAAACTCATAGGTTTAAAAAATATAAAATATCGGAAATGGTCAAGCAGCCACGGAATGACCCACACGTTAAGTTAGTCCTGGATGGACCTTGCAATGAAACATCGGCCAGAAAGGTCGTACACCGCAGAATATCCCGGATGTATTTTGTTGTAATTCGTTTAGTCCTTGATCCTTGGCGAAGTGTGAATTAGTAAGAAACTATTCTCCTCTTAAAAAGTTATCGCATTTGATTAACTCTAAAAATGTTTGTTTTTCCAATAAGTAGGAACGTCCGTTATTTAAATTGATTATTTTGTATACAAGATCTATGTATCGGCAGAACAATGGACAACTCTTTTATATATTTTTTTTTTATATATTCAAATACTGACATCTGGCTACACAGCGCTGCGGTCTCATTATCAGAGCTGCATCTGCTATCAGTATGACCTTGCCACCTGGACGGGCTGGACGACCTCTAGTCGCATGCAAGTATGCGTTATGCCTTCTACAGGGGTCGATCATGTTACCGCAAACAGTACAGAATACTGAACAATACAAAGTGTGTTATTGTATCACCAACATACGCTGAAATTAGAAACCATAATGTATTTGTTAGATATTTTTGGTCCAGGGTGTGTGATATTTTAGAAATATTTGCCCAAGTCCCTTGGCAAGTGCCGCTTATGTCTAGAGAAGCTGGATTATATCAAACTGTGAGATTTGCCCGACAGCTGATTGCTCGACAGCCGATTGCCCAATAAGCCAATGCCCGATAAGCTAATTGCCCGACAAGCCAACTTCCATAAAAAAATATATTTAAATTATTGTTTTAATGTAAATAGTGTTTTAAATTTAAAACAGAATTTTTCATTTCAAACCATACTAGAAATTGATTTGAATATTCTCATGTATTTTATTGTAATTATTCTTCAAAAAGGTAGTTTCAAATCTTAATTGTATTATATAAAATGAAGTAAATATTTCTAGGGATGTTACGAAATGAAATATAATTATTATTATTATTAGGCAAGCCCCTTGAAAAAAATATTCTTCGAGGACAGTTTAAAATTCAACAAGTCTGCGTGACAAGTCCAGTACCCGGCACCGGTACCAGCTAATACAGTAATATATGCATATGTATATTTGAATCCGGAAACAAATCTTTCCTAATCTTATTAGTTTCGCTTAGTCGTAATTTATATAGCCGTTTTAATTTAACGCCATTCAAGACGTCAACATAATCCTTATCTTTAATCATTGAATAGGGCACTACACGGACCAGCTTGCATAAAAGTGCATCGCGATGTTCCGTCCAAGCAGTCTTGATCCGATCTGATGCCGAACGTTCACATGCTGGTGCACAATGAGCGTTTACGGTGTCAACAAATAACAGCGAGGGAAGTTAAACCCGACAAGGAGCCGTCACTGGGAGGGCGCGCAGCGAAGAGGGTCGGACATGGCTAGATGGCCGGACACCATTATCTACTGAAGCGCTGGCTGGCCTGACTCCTGTCGGACCTCGGAGTCGCGTCAGGGCCTGGCTGCCACTCGAGCCCAGGACGTGACGGGTCCCAGGTGGTCAGGGGCGGCAGGGGCCTGTAGGCCTTTCAATTCAACTCCCTTTCAATTCAATTCAACGCGCACATACGTTGACGTGGCATTCGATGCACCCTTCGGCCGGCCGCACTTTGGATACGAATTTTTACGTACGTATTCGTACAACTACTTTCCTACGTATTGAAGCGCGCACATTGATTGCGTTTTGCGTTGTCATAATCAGTTACTTTAACATTTCTCCAATGATGTTTGTGCCAAATGAATAATCTGTATCTTCTGGAAAACTCTATTATGGCAGACTTAAATAATGATAAATTTCATGACTATCTATCTAATAGATTCACAAATGCTGGGGAGAATCGAAGTGCAACGAAAGCTCATAACATCGGAGAAATATTTGAAGTTTTTTTATTCGAAGTACATAATTATACCTCACCTTCATTAAACCAAATTATTTAACTTACCTACAGGTATTTTTTAATTCTTTAGAAATCTCTATCCTATCTAGAAATAATAGAGAATCCTCCGCCATGATCTGCGCTGATGGTCACGTAGTACTACTTTAATTCTATATACAGTCAGGAGGCCCAAAAAAAGCGATTTTTCAAGAGTTTTTTTGGAGAAAATTTTTAAATTTATTGATATGAAAATTTGTACACATATTACGCTTACTTTTATCAGTATTTTAACATTTTTTTATTTGTAAAATAATAATTTTGAAAGCTACTATAGCTGATCTCCAGGAGCTCCTCTCAAAAATGGCATCTTGCGGTGACAACGATATCTCTGGACTGGATCATTCAAGATGAAAAATTTAAACGGATTTCGTCAAAGTAATGAATAATCTTGTAATTAATTTAAGGAATAAGCAAAATATATTTTTTTGAGAAAATGGCAACTTCTCAAAAAATAAACTTTTTTTGACCGAAATTTTGGCCTTAAATTGTTTATATAAAAAAAATATTTATCGGCGAAAAAAAACCGTCCATTAATTACTAAAAAATATACTTAAAAAGCTTGTGTTAAAATATGAGATTGATCGGTTGAGCCGTTTCCGAGAAATCTTTGTCACCGATCATAAAGAGACAGTTTCCAGAAAAATACCTTTAAAGTTTCAAAAGCGCTTTCTTTTCATAAACTTTATTTCTATCAAATAATCAATATATATAAAAAGAAACCCGTGTTTTCCTACCCGCCAAGTTTTCTTCACAACCAGCCACAACCACCCACTGGTGGTTATGGTGGTGGATAGCCCTTGGTGTCACATCGAAAATATGCGAGTTTGGAGGGGGTGGCTGTGCGTGGATGGGAGTGGGTGACGAAAATGTGCTTTCTAGCACATTGTTTTGTTATGGGAAGGCCGCAAATGCTTCAGATTGTTTCAAAATAGGCGCGCCGTGTCGGTGAGTCTAGAAGGTTCCATAAAAACCTGCTCTAGAAAGTTCTGGAAGGAGAAGGTTCTAGAAAATTCCCGAAAGTTGTACAAGGTTCTAAGCTGAGTGGCGGAATGTGTCGGTGTGTCTAGAAGGTACGTACATTCGATAAATTTCTTGAAAGTTCTGGAAGGAGAATGTTCTAGAAGGTTCGCAAAAGTTGCATGACGATCCAAACAGTGTACTAAAAATCTACGCGTGCGAAGCCGCGTTGGCACAGCCAGTATAATATAAATATACTCTGGAGCTTAGCAAAGACGCGAATCAATGTTCCATCATTTTTGACGGGTTGCAGCTAGCTATACGTATAAAAGAAACTACCATTCTTATTCGAACATAATATGTTAAAATTTGAATAAAACTCTTTCCGTCTCTCCTGAAAACTTCACAATTCGGAGTTTGGTTTTTGCGTTGACGAGCTATCCATTAGCGTCTTTTCCAGGATTGGCCGTTTCATTTTTTCGAGCGGAATGCATTATGTATTACGCGCGAATGGGCAGGCTTTCTCAGGCGGCCCTGGCGACCGGGCCGACATGCGAACGGACTAGTGATGGGTCCGCTCTGTACTCGCTACTACAATGTAGTACCACATTACATTGAAGTGCACACTGCAAACTACACACACTCAAAAGTTATTGAAAGTACATACTTCAAATAGTACACTTCATTTTAAAGCAAACACTACAAAGTATACTACAAAGTATACACTTCAAAGTTATTGAAAGTACGATTGAAAGTAGTATTGGAAACTGAAACAACTCCCCTCCCCATGGATTGAAAAATTTTGGGATTGAATGAAGTAATCTGGTTGGCGACCAGTTTTTTGTAGGTCGCCAAATGGTACGGCATTTGTTTTAAATATTTTTCCCGTTGACCAATTTTTTAGTACAATTACTTCATTACATTACACTTCACTTCATTAATACTAGAATTACTTCATTTCATTACTTCACTTCATTAATACTACAAATACTTCACTACTTCACTTCATTAGTGCTACAATTTCGTAGTACTACAATTACTTCACTTCGTGTATTTTTACTACAATTGTAGTGTACACTTTGTAGTCTTCAAACTGGTGAACGTGCGTGTGTTGTAGTCTTCCTTTTGAAATGTAGTTTTTCCCTTCGCCGGAACGGACGGTCCAGACCGCTCCGGTACGTGGCGCTGGCGATGCGGAGTCACGTCGGGCTGCACATTCGATGTTGCGTCTGCGCCTGCGCGGAGAATTAATCAAGCCCGCTCGGGGAATAAATACCCGAGCGCCGCATCGTGAGAAAATGTAGGGCGTGGATTCGCGAGTATTAATTGTTATCGGGGATCGGTCCGAGTCCTCAATGCCAATTGCTCCTTCCTACCTGAAGTGCCCGTCCTGTTTAGTAGACATCTTTAGTAGCACCTATAGTTTAGATGAGAAAAAATCGTTAGGAGTCACCTGTCGCAATAGGCGTGATGGCGGTATTAAAGAATAAGCGATTTTAGAGAAGAAAATATTTTTAAAAGGATTCCAAAAAACTGAGTTTTTATTATACTCCCTTTTTCTGCTCATTTACTGCTGGAAACCGGTTTGGCGCTTGACCTTCGCGTCGGGCTGCGGTCGGGCGACGCTGCGAAAGGGAGTAATAAAAAATTTCCAAAAATCCAAAATTATACTGTAATCAGGTTTTGTGTCTGCCAGATGCGTCGGAGTCTACATGTAACTTATCGAGTTGTATGAAAAAAACATAAAAAATTTGAAAAATCCAAAATTATACTATGGTTATTATTTTTTTGACGAAAATTTGATAGATCTCTTTGATCGTCGCCACGAGTCTGCTTGCAAAGTTTCGGCTCGATTGGATCACTGGAAAAGGGTTTAAAATCGATCCAAAAAAATTTCGTCAATCAACCAGACGCCACGAGTTAAAATAAAGGGAGTAAAAATGATCCAGTTTTAATATACACATTGAGATTAATAAAATTTTATCATCTAGTCACGCAGTGACGGAATGTTGAATATTTTTGTAATAAATCTACATTTGAACCCTTTTATATAGGACCTAAAATTATCCGCGATTCGGCCAAGTTCTCGCCGAGACACAATGGACCATATTAATTCAATTGCGATTCATCTGCAATGAGCCTCCCGTATATGTTACTAAGTGTTAAATTTCGATAATGCATACATTAACCAGTATATGTATGCACTAACATTGTTGCATTTCGTGTATACTATCACTAGGAAATGTAGGATTTTACAGTTAAATGTGTGAACTCGCCAAAGCGAACTGGTAACATCGTGAATCTACAAGATCTGTCAAACTTTGAGGTTATGTCAGATAATATTAACAACACGCACGCACACCACGGCTGGAAATAATTTATTTATTTGAGGGGAAATTAACAGCAGATCTATACATTAACAAATATAAAATAATGGATATTAAATATGTACATATATCAAAAACTTTGGAATAGAATGTATCGTTTAGTGATAAAAAAATTACGAAATTTTAAGGTATGTAATTGGGTAAAAGTCTACCAATATTACAATGTTGTGAAAGTGGTGACTGTGTTTTTTGACATGTTTTTTCTGTGTATCTTTTTGTGTGTTTTACCTAAATTTGTTTTACTTACTATTATTTTTACTATTTTTTCATATTCTGTAATGTTGGAAGAATTCGTAGGTTTGTGCTTAGAGTTTTAATTTTATGAATCCTCAATGTGAAGTCTGACGCTAAGCCCAGCTCTTTGCAGCGTCAGGCGCTGGAGTGTCAATCACGGGAGCTTGTCTCGCGGGCAGACCAGACACGGGCGCACACGAGGATTAGCGTTTGCCGGTTTCAGGGCTGAATAAGATGCGTCTTTCGAAAAGCTGTTCATGCAAATTGTTTTAGTTATCAAAGAACTATGTTGTGAAAAAATCCAATTTTACGAATATATTTCACGACAAAGAATGTTCTTAGGTTTTCACGGCCCCTCAGAATCAGGTTTATTTCAATTTCAATTTCAATTTCAATTTTTATTTATTACATAATATGTACATTACAAACATTCTGTTCAATGCATACATATTATTAACTTACATCTAAAAATATACATATACACATATACATACACATCCATATACACATATACATAAACACATATGTATACATACATACACATATACATATACATACATACATACACACACATATACATATTGTGTATTAAAATACTAATTTATTATTAAACAATTATTAAACAATTAGAAGTGACCTGTATAATCTGGTCAAAGGTGTAGGAGAATCCTGCTTCGGAAAACCCCCTCAGACACATGGAATATATCAATATCCAAAGCGATCTTGTTCAGCATAGCTGTAGCTTTTCCAACAGGCATAACCATCGGCAGGTTGGTCCTGTATATTGGAATGTGAAACAATCTATGCTGACGATGTCTAAGGTAATTATCAGGAACATACAAACCAATGCTCTGCATAATTTCAGTATTGTCGATCATACCGCGCAACAATCGATAAAAGTGTGTAATCAAATACACATTCCTTCTAGTCTCTAAACTATTGTAGCCAAGCATACCCTGGAGAAACTCGGTTGGGTAAAGCCAAGGATAATGCCCGTACTCTCTCATGTAGAGATATCTCAGAAACTTCTTTTGGACTTTCTCCACCATAAGAGAGTACTTGCTCTCATGTGGCCCCCAGATCATCGAGCCACTCTCGAGTCTACTCCGCACCAAGGAGTTGTAAAGAGTTCTCAGTACGCGGGTATTCTCGAAAACCCTGGCAGTACGCAGAACAAATCCTAACATTCTCAGAGCATTACCACTGATCGTCTCTATGTGATCGTGAAATGTCAGGCTGCTTACAAATTTAACACCTAGATCTTTAACATTCGCTGTTCTTGTCAGATTTTGGTCGTTCATTTTGTAGCGAAAAAATAGAGTTTTTTGGGCCCTAGTGAAGGATGTAACCGAACACTTGGAAACATTAAACAAAAGTTTATTTCGTCTTCCCCATTCACATCTATTTGATATATCTGTTTGGAGAAGATGAAAATCGTCCAAAGTTGACACCTTTAAGAAAAGCTTTAAGTCATCCGCAAATAACAGAAAGCGCGAGTTTAAAATTACATTTTTTATATTATTGATAATAATCGAGAACAACAATGGACCCAGGTTAGATCCTTGCGGGACACCCGAGAAGGTATAGAAGCACTCTGACGCGAATAGACCGTAGGAGATGTATTGGTTCCTATTTTGGAGGTAGCTCGCCATAAATTTTAGCATACCATCCGAGAAACCAATCTCATACAACCTTTTCAATAAAACATCATGGTTGACTGTATCAAAGGCTTTGGCGAAGTCATTATATGAACAGTCTACCTGATGTCCCGCGTCCAGAGCTTCCGTGACATAATTTGTGAAAATCATCAGATTGGTCTCAACCGAGCGGCCTTTCCTGAATCCATGTTATTCATCAATTATAAACGGCTATAATTTCAAATACCTTAGCTGGTGCAGAGAGAACAGCTACAGGTCTATAATTTTCTACGGATAACTTAGAACCACTCTTGTGTATGGGAGTAACTTTTGACGTCTTCCATGTTTCCGGGAAGACCCCTGTATTTACAGAAAGATTAAACAAAAAACATAGCGGTTTTTTTATCAGTTCCACACAGCCTTTTAAGAAGAATGTTGGAATGAGATCTGGCCCAAGAGAATGGGTATTACTTAGATTTTTAATAGTGTCGGCCACATCCTTTTCATTGATATATTGAACATCAATAGACTGTGCACCGATCGGAGAACATGTTTTAGCAATATTAATATCGAGAAGCGGAGGTTCATTACTATAGTTTATGTCTTCTGGGGTATTATGCCGTGTTATTACGACCTTTCTGGCCGACGTTTCGGATCCCATTGTAGGGTCCGTCATCGGGCCGTACTTAACCATAACGCCAACACTCACAATAACACATCAGCCCTGATGATGGACCCTGCAATGGGATCCGAAACGTCGGCCAGAAAGGTCGTAATAACACGGCGTAATGCCCCAGAAGACACAATCCAGAATATTTCATGATGATCATTAAAATGGATTGAAAACATAAACTTCGTTATCCCTACTTGAGTTATTTGAAATTATATTTTACTACTTACTATACCTCTAATGAAAATAACTTAGGCATATTATACTAATAATAACTTAGGCGCGTTACTCTTCAATTCAAAGTCAAATTTCAGAGTCTGGTAACAACTTTTCTAAATTCGCTAACCATATAATGAATAATAATACCATTAAACTTCTCCATCGCGCATAAAGCCAACAAAATGAATAATGTTGTTAATAAATTAAATATCATTTGATTTCTTACTTACCATCGCACCGTTTCTCCGCTGGGGAGGGCAGATAAGATATAGCGCCACACTCTTCTGTCCTCTTCTGACACACGACTCTAGTCTCATTTACATTCGCTTACAACATCGACGATTGGTGAGGCTCCTAACAGGAACATCTTCCAGTACCTACCCGGTTAATCTGTAGTAATTTTAACTCGGGTTTAATTTGCTCAACAACGTTACTCTCACCAACTCTTCTCCTCTCCTCACAGTAATCCCGTTACAGCCACCTTTATACCAGTATTTCCGGTATCTTTTGTCAGTCCATCCATATAAAAAAAAACTTTATTTCTAATGATGTCACCTGTCGATGAGATATTCTGATACTCTCGAAACTCGAGTAGTAAAATATTAAATATATACTTAAGCTTAAATAGAATAGTATTAAATGTAGTTTGAAAATATTTCATTTCATAGTTGTATTTTTTTGTAATGCGATATTTATTTATTCGTTTGGTCGTTAGCGGGGGACTCTGTTATTTTCACACTCTTTATTTTTGCTTCGTGACGCGAAATGGTGTACGTAGAAGCCAATTTGATAATAACCTTTCCCGGGAAAGCGCGGAACTTACTCACAATAATTAAAAAACTTCCTTTCGAGTTTTTTTGCAGTTTTATGGGTTTTGTGGTATTCGAAACTGGGTCATGTTGCACAAAATTTAGCTTGGAAACTAATTTAAGTAAATGTTTCAACCAGAATGTTCTATATTTGACACTAGCTGTTCGAACGCGGCGTTGCACGGGTTAAGGATTAAGTTGAAAATAAATTTGTGGGGGTAAACAAAGGTTTGATTCGAACTGTATAGCTTTGCATCGAAAATATATCAGGGGAGGGTAAAAGGTAGAAGGGGAGGGAGAAAGTGTCACTTTTGTTACCCGCGGGGTCCTAAGGAATAAGTTTACAAATTTTAAGTCCGATCAGTCGAACGGTGGAGATTTGCATCAAAAATATATCAGGGGAAGGGGAAGGGGTAAAAGAGGAGGGGAAAAATGTAGCTTGTGTTATCCGCCGAGTCCTAACGAATAAGTTTTCAAATTTTGAGTCCGATCGAATGGGGACCCACCACTTTCCCAGGGCCGTTCTATGAGCCGACGGCTCCCATATCGGCCCTACTCTTGCGTCGCCAGGTTGACATTTTTCTTATTTAAAGCCATCCCCGTGCGGCGCCCATGTATAGGGCGAACGCCGCAAGGTTCTGGCAGCAAAAACCCCATTCGTTGTCCCCTCCACCAAGAACTTTCTTTATTAAATCACATACAAATACAAGAAAATTAAAAGAATATGAAAGAAATAGATTTGTGCAGCGGCATAAAAATCAGAAGTAGAAAAACAAAAGCAAAGAAAAATAGAAATAAAATCAGGTTAAATACAAAATCAAAATAAAAAGAAGATAGCAAAATAGTAACATAAAACAGTATAAGCGAGGAAGTAAACAGGTTAAATTCATAAGCAAAAAAATTTTTTTTTGCTTATGAGTCCGATCGGTCGAATGGTACAGATTCGCATTAAAAATATATCAGGGTGAAGGGAAGGGGTAAAATAATAGGAAGAAAATGTCGCATATGCTACCCACCGAGTACTTAAGAATACGTTACCAAATTTCGAGCCCGATCGGTCAAACGGTACAGATTTACATCGAAAATATATCAGGGGGAGAGGAAGGGGTACGAGAATAGGGGGGGAAATGTCGCCTATGTTACCCGCCGATTCCTAAAGAATAAGTTTCCAAATTTTGAATCCGATCGGTGAAACGGTACAGATTTGCATCGAAAATATGTCATGGGGAGGGGAAGGGCTATGCGAATAGGGGGGAAATGTTGCCTATGTTACCCGCCGGGTCCCAAAGCATTAATGTGCAAAATTTGAATCGAATCGGACAAACGGTGTGGATTTGTATAGAGAACAGACAGACAGACAGACAGACATTGAGTTTTATATGTATAGATATTGCACCTGTTCCTTTACCATTATTTTGTCTGTCAATAGCGAGTCCAGCGCGGCCAGTATTGAAGGAACGGAGAGCGTCCTGATCCGATAAATAAGTGGTTGGAAAACGGCCCTATTAGAAGCTTCAACGAACGTGAATAAAACGATGTACGAAACTCAGGCAAGAATGCTAGGACAGGGCAATGTCTTTTCGGCTTTGCTTAGTATTAATTTATGTTGTTATGTGACTTGAATGGAAGACGCCAAACTCTAAGATCAACCTCTACTTCAGCTACAGGATGGTAGAACAGATTAACTGTCAGAAGACTTGTTTTTAGTTTAGTGAACGAACCATTGCGGGGCAGGCCCAAAAATACGGAACGGTGCATAAGATGTATTATTTAAAAAATACCGAAAACTCACCGTTTATGAAAAATCACAGTTTTTGTGTAAAGCGCCGTTTTAGTTAAATTTTGCGAAAATGGCAATGTATAAATTTTATTATCCATATTCCTAGTAGTCCTAGTGTGCATGACACTGGCTTCTCATACCGGGGGTTCTGAGTTCAATTTCCGGTGAGATCACAATTCATTTGTGTGATTAACTCAAGCCTGGAGTGTTTTTGCGGCGTGTTTCGCTACAGTAATTGGGTTGGCAGTAACGAAAAATATACTAGCTACTATTAGCCCGGCGCCTCACTAGTCGTATCTTCCGTCGCGTCATTGACGTCGCGGAACGCTGCTACATTTCTTTCCATACGATATGACCTTATCGACACGTCGGTCGATCCGCTAGCAGACGCTCGCTTCGGCGTCTGTTTGGTTCTCCGCCCGCGGAACTTACGTCAATGTAAAATCGGTGATGTCGCGTCTCTTCGTGTCTTTAAATGCAATGCGCCATCTTCGACGGATCGTCCGCAAGGGTGCTCGTTGCAGACTGAATCCGCCGCGGAATATTGTGTGTGACTGCTAAATTCGATTGCGGATTTGACGCGAAGTCAAAGGAAGATACGCTCAGTGTGGCGCCTGCCTTATCCTTTTTTATTACTCCCTTTATATTAACTCGTGGCGTCTGCTTGCGTGCTTGCCGTCAAAGAAAACTTTGCATCGATTTTTGACCCTTTTCCCGTGATCCAATCGAGCTGAAACTTGGCAAGAAGACTCGTGGCGACGATCAAGAAGATCTATCAAATTTTAGTTAAAAAAATTAATAATTATAGTATAATTTCGGATTTTTAGAAATTTTATTGGTTTTTTCAAATTGGAATCATTACAAAAGTTTGATTACTAGCAACGGCAGCCCGATAACGTCGCGGAATATTTTCTAAATTTGAATTACTCCGTCGGTATGCATAATAGGTACTTCACTACGAACGTCGAAAATCTAAATTGACTGACATATGTTTTTAGAATTTAATCTTCAAAGCATGAAGTGTCTTATCAAAGCTCAAAACATCTGACATTTTAGAAATATATTAAATTACTGTAAGTTTAGTGTTATGTTATATGTTTTAATTCGTCTTTAATTGTTGTTATATTTTACAAAGAAAAGGAGTATAATAAAAACTTGGTTTTTATGGGTCACTTTTTTATTAGTGAATAAATAAGTATGTTGTCGGTGAACTCTTTATTTATTGAGTTTCTGTAGAGTCGGTGAGGATGGCGATGGTCACCCGTGTGGAATGTGAGGAAGAAGTCCGATTGTACCCGCGGAATCTTTCGTGGTTGTAGGTAGGGGTGGTACACCTTGGTTTATTTCGGACCTTTTAAGGTTGCTGAGGATGCGGAAGATTAGGGAAATTGAATTATTTTTGTTTTTTGCTTTCTTTCTTGCTCTTTTACTCTGCGCTTGTTACTATTGTAAATGAAATGTTATTATCACTTCTACTACCCATCACACCACTTCCCAGAGAGGTAGGTAGAGAGGGTAGAACGCCACACTCTTCTGTCCTGGTACCGCATTTTCGTCTCATCACTTTCTCGCGCACGGTCTTCGGTTGTTGAAGCTTCACACGGGTTCATCCTCCTAATATTATTATGTCTATATGTATGTAATAAATAAAACATAGTTTAATTTAGCGCGAACTAAAATTGAATTTATTTTTACGGGATCCGCCTCTGCCGGCGCATTTAACTATCAAACCGTTCCGACATCGCACTCCTCTCGTCCTCCGAGCCTGCCAGATTTTTACCCCCGCTTTCCCGCCCGCCATTTCGATCGCCCGGGGGACTGCCTCGTTTCACGCCGCGCAGCATCTCTCGTCTCTTTTGTTCGGCGCCGGGAGGATGAGACGGGTGACGTAAGGCAGGTCGGCTGCAGTAGGTCTGTATGCAACACCGCTGGCCTTGTAGCCGCCTTTTGCCAGCCACTACCGTAAAGACCCGTCCGGCGGGCGATGCCGCGGCGCCGCGTGCGAAAGGACCGGGCGTTCGCTCTCTGGGCCCTTTCGCCTCGCGGGTCGTCGGACACGGAACGCGGCTACTCGACGAAGCGCTCGACGGCGTCCGGACGAGGCATGTATAATTTCCAAGCCAAACCCGTTACAGCACTACCTCTGTGTTTGTAATCGAATTATACTTAGACCGCGGATCGATTTCGATTCGTACGCCGGTTGACTGACTGCATTCGGAAGATGGGTATTCATTCGCCGGAAAATCTCTCCGTTTTTTTTTTTTTTAATATATACAGTTCTGAAATATTGCGAAGCGATTATCAAATTCGGGTAATTACCCTCATCGGTTTGCGTCAATCGTGTCGTGACCGCTTTTATATAACACTGTACACACACATCGTCAATTCTGACGTGATGGATATTTTTTTTAACTACTAATATTATTTTAAAAGTTGGTAGAAATTAGTTTGTTTACGGTCATGTACTTCTTTCTCCCTCTGACACTTCACCACGACACCACCAGCGTATACTTATGTCTCGTTTATTTTATTTTTTTATTTTCGTCTATTAAGTGTTGGAATAAAGTTCCGATATGCCAATATTGCTATTTTCAGAATAGCGCAGAATATCTGTGTATTATGTTTTCTGCTGAGAAAGTAGTGATGAGTAGACAATTCGCGAACGAACGGGTCTTAATGAACAGTTCGGATATATTGAACTAGAGATATAGTTCCTGAATCGATCAATTTAAGGTTGTTACATGAAGTTACGGACGGATAGACAGACGGACAGATAACGAAATTATTATGTTTGATAGAATGTGACTTTTCGTTTAAGAATCTGACTGACACTTATATAGATTATTATTTTTTCAACGCACAAAATTATTGTATTTTAAGTTAATTAACTATGTTAGATTTTACTGTATTAGGTCACTTTATATTCATCATTACAAGTATATTATAATATCTCACATTGTATACCTTAAAAAATAAAGAAAAAATGTAAAGAATGTACATATAACATACACATACAAGAAAATATTTTACTTTGTTTGAGTACGACATAAAATTTCGCTTGGCACCGAAACAAAATTCTTTATCTCAATTTATTATCTACTTCACTGGAACATGGGATTTCAATCACACCTCCGTGCACTTAAATTTTTTACGTGGTATGGTAATTTTGTATATTATTATAATTTATGAAAAGTGTTTTTTTTCATACGTAGCAAATTAGACTGGATAATTGTAAACCAGTGGCGTATAATTTTTCAATGTAAATTATACAGTATAAATTATATAATTATACATGGTGTATTCACAAAGTATCGAACACTCGGTCGGCAGAAACACATTTATTCGTTACTATTATCACTGTACTTACTCTAATCTTCTTTAAAGTAGTCAAAATCACGTGTAGCCATGTCGGGAGAGTAGGGAGTCTGGGGGATGCTGTGTTTGGCCAAGAAAGCACGAATCAGATGCGGAGAGTGGAAATTACAAACGGAATTGCTTCTGCTCCACCGTTAGCAGTTTCGTCACGAATTTTGCGGACAATGTAGCGATCCAATGCTTACCACCTCGTCCGTAAGTTTTCGGACAAATGTGGTAGAACGATCCTTCACTTGGTCAACCACATTGTTGTTTCAGCTTATTGAGGGCCTACCGGTTACTTACGCGGTTCCACTCATTTGCGGCCATCTTTCAAGTGGTCGGACCACTAATTTATCCGTGAGATGACCATAGCATCGTTCCCAAAATCCTGTTGGATCTTACGAATACTTTGCACTTAGGTATCGCTATATTTTGACTACATTTTGTGCAATACCACTGCTTGAGCCGTTCTTTCTTATCACAATAATTGGAAATCTTCACTCACCTGCGCGTGTCGCTTTCTGCGGACGGGAAAATATTCACACAGGCGCTTGCATTATTTGTTTTAGCGGAAAAAATAACGATTCGATATTGTTTAAATATAGTGGTATATATTACTACAAATTAATGTAATAGTATTGAGTGGGCATTTATTATTATTATAATTATTTATTTTTATAATTTATTTCATTTATTATCATTTCATCATTTATCATCATTTATTATTATAATTATGTCTTTCTGTATTCGACGTGGAAAAATTCAAGGTGTATGTATGTCAAAACTCATCCATTTACTGTTATGGACCTGATTATTCCACTAAAACGGATTATATTTTTGAAAAGTTTCATCATTAATATGCTCCTACCAATGCGAATAAATTGTGATAAATGAAACGAGAATTGTTGAAACATTTGAAAATACTTTAATTAATAAAAAATATATATATGTATATATATATATGTTGGTTAAAAACCTGTTCCTCCAGTCTATGCCATAACTTACTTACCATCACGCCGTTTCTCCGCTGGGGTAGGCAAAGAGGATAGTGCGCCACACTCCTTTGTTCTGACACACAACTCTTGCCTCGTCCACATTCATACATCTTAGCATACAAGCTCGACGATTATTGAGGCTCCTAACAGGACCGTCCTCCAGTATCTGGTTAATCTGGTCTTGCCGTAGATTATACAGGGTCATGCCATGTAATCCAAGATCAGCTTTACATTCTTTCCTAACATCTTCATTCTTTACTCTATCATAAATGACTTTTCAACATAGATAACTTTGAGTGTTGCGAAGAAATTGAAAAAATTATTAAACTTTTAATTTTAACATTTTATAAAAGGGTTATTTATCCATGTCTCGTACATCTTACTTTCCTGTCAAAATCTTTGCACTCAAGAATATTAATGTCAGCTATGAATACGCCAAACGAGACTGCAAGTGCACTTCCAATGTATGGGTGTCAGAAGTCTTGATCCACTAACACGTCCTCACATTTCTATGATGGTTTTATTTGACGCACACTGTTATCGAGACTGTCAAACTTGACCACAAAAGGGGTTCGCGGTTGCGTTCATATTTTAATCCTGCTCACTCCGCAACTGAGCGCTTTCTTCAATGGACGCATTTATTTTCAAAAATACAACAGAAAATATCAATTCAAGAAGAAAGGATACGTATAGAAAATAAATTCAAGAAGCTGGGAAAAATACATGCATGAAAAATATAAAAGAAGATATGGGAGATAGATTCACAGAAAATGCGAAAATCATCTTCATATTGTGAATATACATATAACGATACAAAGAAACGTACCTGCATATTTCGAAAAACATGAAATAAAATCAATCAATTTTGATGCAGTAGGTATTCTAAAGATGGAATAAGATATATCATTAAAATTTATTTAGGAAAACCTCTAAATAATCATTTCGATCTTTCTATAATTCACGCAATATAAAAGCTATTAAATACAAAAGTCAATTTTGTTTACATAGTTTTTACGCAATTTATAAAATATGTTCAGTTTTTAAACAATACCTTTTATTAATTCAACTAAAAAATACAAAAAGATTTAAAAAAAAAATTGAGAAATATTTTTAAAAAATTATGACCTGACAAATGTGAGGTATAAAAGCAAAGGCAGCAATATCAAAAAAAAAATTAATGCAGCCATCGAGGATTACTTATTTATAATGTACTAAATTAGAGGTTTGATATATAATATTGGGAGGGATAGATATATATATATATATATAAAATGAAGAATGAAGTACAATTTAAATTAGCTTATCTTAGGTGTTATCTTACGTGACAGAATTCTAAACATTTTTTTAATTTTTTGGATATTGCTGTCTTTGCTTTTATACCCCACAAATATAATGTGGTCGGGTTTATTGTTACTATTAGAGTAAGTATGCTACACTGGGTTATGTCGAATGGGTTCAGTTGTTAATTTAATTTTCTTTACTATGTTTAATTATGTAACCTTTCTAAGGTTAATTAATATTATTTAATGTCAAATGTCACACGTCTCAAATGGTTTCTGTAGGTATAATTAAAAAAAGACTACTTCTAAATGATTTCTGGTTTTATACCTTAATTTAGCTTGTAAATACTCCTCCCATGAGCTCGAGCTTTGGCTCATATTATGGGGAGTATAATGTCTGTAAAAATATTGCAAAATAGAATCGATTTATTATAAAAAAACATGTATCTACTGTATAAATAAATATAATAAATAAAATAAATATGTCGAATGCGAAGAGAGACCCGTAAGTAAAAAAAGATTAATCAAGTTCATGACACGCCAATATAAATTGTGTCTTTTTTTCGCTTTTGACAGTCAATATTAATCACAACCGAAAATGTTAGCCGTTTGACTAGATACTATGTATTTCATAGCCCCAAACTAGTAGTATCATCACCGCACTGATAATCTAGAGAGGAAAAATCCATCAGGCATTCATTGAATTTAAAGGTCAATATCGCCTGTCAAATATTCAAGCGCTTATTTTCTTCTGTTTCTGCCACCGCTATTGTTTTTGCATGTGTGCGAGTGTCCCGCTTCACACGGAGTACACATATCATCGTATCGCGGCCCACTAGCGCACATGACGGGGCGCGTGCGTACGCAGTGTATGCCCAAACATCGCACTTTAATAATGAAAGTTGCCACCTTAAATAAAAACACCGAGTAAAAATGTAAAAGCAATCATCATTGAAAGTGTTCGTTTCCCAGCGGCCTTTTTATACAGTGCCATCTTACTGTGCACCGCATTGTGAACCGCGGACGCGACTTATGTATGTCACACACTCGTTGGGTCTATGTCAGACGCGCACATGTGTTATACGCAAGCCAAAGGACTTTGACTCTTACGACGCGAGTGTTTAATAACTTCTGCGGGCGTTTTATGTGTGCGTGCGAAATAATACGTCTGCTAGGATGGTGTGTGTCGACCGTGTATGCACTCTGCGCTTTGTACGTTTGAGTGAATGGATTTATTGTAGTGTGCGCCTATCCAGTTGTCTAAAACATTTTATTGCATTTCCATACTAAAAAATAAGGAAATAATTATATATTATTAATTGATATCATCTTTCATTCCTGCATATTACTTTTTTCCTGTTCTTACATAATCGTTTGATATTATATCATCACACATACACAATCATTGCACACGTCACACATTTTTGATCCGTTACTTTATCTTTTTTCTACTATTTTTTGCATGTGTTGTTGTTAGGCATTTCACCAGGTTTAAGATATTCCGTGCAAACAATTAATTGTGACTATACCTACTTTCATATCTTTGTTGATGATCGAAAATATTAATAACCACATTCGACTGAGATTCTTAGGTTCTTTCTAGTATTTATTATTAGTCACCTATTTTATCTGTTTTTAATTTATTACCACATCAACTACCTACGCGAGATTTAGTTATGGAATATTTTCAATTATTTTTTTACTATTCATTACATAACTATAGTTTGTGCTCAAAAAATAAAATAAAAAATGTATTGAATTTTGTTCGACTTCTTTACAAAAATTACATAGAACTTGTAAATGTTGAAAGTATTATGAAAAGTTAAAATAAACACTATAAAAAAATATAAGTCCCGCTTTATTACAAAGAGACGTTTTATTTGAAGAGACTCAGTTTGAAACGAAATTTTAAAAATTGAATAAAAACTAACCCATAAAAATCAAGTTTTTATTATACTCCCTTTTTCTCATTGAAACAGGTTTCGCGCCTACTCCACGCGTCGGGCCTCGAAAATTAAACAAAATATAAATCGATAAAATTTCGAAAATTCCAAAATTATACTATAATTATTAAATTTTTTTAAACGAAAATTTGTTAGATCATTTTTATCGTTGCCACGAGTCTGCCTGCAAAGTTTCAGCTCGATTAAATCACGGGAAAAGGGTTTAAAATCGATCCAAAGTTTTTTCGGCAGACAAGCCGACAAGCAGACGCTACAAGTAAAAGAAAGAGAGTAAAAAAAAACAACGGACCTACTGTGTCCCAGTCTCTTCGCCTAAAGAAGAGGTTTAGTTCAACTTTGTGCAATTTTATTCTCTGTGAATTCCATTGTTTTTCATGGGTGAGCATGTCTCTTTTAGTTTAAAGCGCGGTCTAGTTAATTAAGTAATATATAATTTGCTACATAAAATATTTCGTTATTCCCTTTATTTGTATCTCTAATCCATTGCAATCTGGAGAAAACATGTGATTGGTTAATTTTTTAAATGGTTTTTATAATATTGTTTAACCTTTAGTCTGTATCTAAATCGTGTGAAATGTTCGCCTCAGCACGGGCACAGGGTAATGAAGCTAGATTATAAATAAAGTGTTGCAATAATTGAAATAATAAAATTGGTACGGTGTATATTTTGTCTCGCTGTATTAAACAATATTCTACACATATAATATTTACACTTGGACTTATGACTCACTCAACCTATCACTAACATTGCACTTGATACTTTGTAGATACATAATTATTACCTTATGAAAACAAATATTATTGACGAATTCAAAAAAATATTATAATTGTGTTCTATAGCGCCACTCTGAGACAGGCGTAGCCTAGTAGAGTGGCATAATCCACAAATCTAACAAAAAAAATTTATGTAATCTTATCTTATATTTTTATTGTTAAATTATTATTAAGCACCTATATATTGTAAACAGGGATTTTTTTTGAAATAAATGAAAATGAAATATTCGATACCGCGCCTCGGATAAATAAAACGTTATCGTCTCGCGGACCGGGCTCGCCGACCGCCCCGTGCAGTGTAGGGGCAATGCATCTACACAAGGCTATCCGGCCCCGCGGTATCTGCCGGCGCGCTATGCAGTCGCGGCCGACCTCCAGCGCCGAGCGCCGCCTGCACCGAGAGCGACGCGCGACCGCACCCGTTTCCCGCCGAGACTCGGCCTCACTCTCGATGGCCGCCCGCCCCGTAAACAAATAGACGCGCTTCTCGCCGGAGACGCGAACGAAGCGCCGCCCGCGATCGACCCAATCGGCGGTCGCGGATGCTCCGGAGGCCCGCCGTCCTGCCCTTTGATTCGCGCGATCGGCTGCGAGAGCAGAAATCGCGATTGAGGTTATGAAAGCGGGCGCCCGTGTGTCACGGCTCAGAGCGGTAACCTAGAAAGTTATCAGCTGACCTTGCGGGTTTGTTGACGTCGTCTTGTGCGTGGAGTTATCACCGCTGTCCTGACTCTGTTTCCCACCGCCGCTATTTTGGTTCTTCTGCCCCGCGTCTCGCGCTGGTTGTGGGCGTGCGTGTACCGTGGATTACTTTCGATTGGAAAGTTGTGTGAATCTATACCCGGAATTCGGAGACCTTGACCCAATTTTTTTGTGTGTGACTAAAATACAGTATTTAAACAACTTTAGCTTATTTTTGTTAATATAATAATAATACTTGTAATAATCAATCATAATATAATCAACTCTAGTAATAATACCGTCATGCTTTATTAAAAAATTTAATACTTTGCGTCGTTTCTAGTGCAATAAGTTTTTAAAAAGTGCAATTTTTTTAGTATTATCTATACGTAAAATTTTGGCGTTAATCTAATAGTGATTTTTTCGAACGTGTGTTTAAACTTCGCAATTTAAACATAAAAATAACTGTGGACATCTTGCTGAGAAGTATCGACAACAGTTTTTTTTGTTGTTGCTGTTGAAACTGTGTCAGTTGTCGTTAAACGTACATAATTTGTATCACCCGTGAAATGGTGCCGCAATGAGATTCCGCGGATGAGATTTTTTCCTTCGCAATAGGCGGGTAAAGAGTGTCAGTGAATGCGGCATTGCGAGCACCTGGCCCGGGATGCGGTAATAGCTGCACATTGCACCGGATTACAAGCGGCACGGAGCTGCACGACCAGATGTAACCGCGTCGTGATCCCGACGTGTTCTGTTGTGAAACACGAGTAATAAGTGATTCAACGTCTCTAGTCTGTGCGCATTGTGGATTTACCCCTCGGAATTCCTGTATTCTTTGCTCTTGAGTAAGTACTAACTATTTATTTCACGTCGTATTTTTCGTCAAATTAGCAGCAATAAATTTGACATATCAGGGAATTAATTTTGATCATTCAATGTACGAAATTATCTCAGCTTTCAAATTATATCTACATGAATTATTGAAGCTTAAATTCGACATCAAATGCCTCGCTATTGTACCTATCGGTATATTATTTTTTATTTATCCGTTGATTTTAAAAATAAAACTGATCAAAAACACAATATTTTTTTCAATTATTGTACAGAACATTAGCATTCTGTAATGTTATTGTGACAGATTTTTTCTAATGTTATAATAAAATATTAAAAAAAAACAATTATGTACTCGAATCCCAATTTAACCGAGCATAATCTATAAAACCCTTACGTAATACAATCAAGCTTACAAATTGAATATTGTTTTTATAAAATTATTATATGTAAAGTTATGAAAGGTAATTATCATCATCATCATCATTAATCTACTAACCTAATTTCGAATCTCAGTCCGTAACTTTCTGGAATTACAACAACAACACTGACTAGCTGCTAACGAGGCGCGGGCAACCGAGTGTGACACGTCAATCAGCGCGCGCCTCAGTCTGTGCAATTGTTATGTCTCGTAATTTTTTTAAATGCGTTTAATGTCACAAAATTCGATAAATTAAGAAATCTTCGGTAGCTAGGCCACGTAGAGTGTACGAATGATTGGCAAAACCCAAAATGATCGATGACACATGAAGACGAAGAGTAGGTAAACACAAAAACAAATGGCAGATCAATATAAAAAACTTATTCATTCTTGGAAGAAGTTAGTAATCGGCGGGGAGCAGATTTAGTTAATTATATCCTGGAGAACTATACCGGGGTCGGAAAACCATACCGGGTTGTGGAGGCAGGGATGATTATGATGGTCAATAAATACAGCGCACAGCACACAGGAAAAGTGGAAAATAGATTGACTGTAAGCTCGTGATTTGTCACTCAACTCCTGTGAAGACCAGGTTAAGGTATTGTAAAACAGTCCTGGTCAAAAATCAACGAGAATGAAATAAGAATACCAAGGCAAAAAGCGGTTGTGTCTACAGTTTCTATCTACCCTCGCGAGGGAAAACTATAATAGATGGCGTGTTCCACGAAGATGGACGCACAATGCGGGTTTTTTTTTGTGTAACTGCATAATTTAAATTTACAAGTAGGGTGAACAGATGTGGTCGATCGCGGTGCCGTATAGAGTGCAATACCTAAGGTATGCACGCCGACGACAATATTTACGCGTCAATTATCGTTACTTTAAAGGGGTAATGGTCGGTTATGTTGCTGTTGATGCCGTCTCAATCGTCGGGCGCATTGATACCCTCATAAGTCCCCATCAGCGCGACCATAAACCGTCCAATTCAAAGCAATTCTCGCTGCCCGGGCGATCGTTTATGCCCGCATGCAACCACACCAAAAGCATATTTTATGACTGAATATGTCATCTGTTAAATCGCCAGTCATTTAAACAATGCGCGCCCGCTACCGGCCACCATGTGTGACACACCGCCGTGCATGGAGATGCAGCGACGGATGGTATCGTGTTTACACAATGCTTGGAGCAGCTAATGCGGCTAAATGGAACACTAAATGCGTCGCTCCATGCCAAAGGCCACACGACCTTTGAATCCCCATTATATTGTATACGAGTACGTACTTCTGACCTTCTTGATATTGTTTGGTTCTGTTTTTCCTAGTACACGGTTAAAATATGCTGAAACGGAAAATGTAACATCAGAAAGCTACTTGTGACTACTGCGCGATCACGGTCGGCCCTTGCGTAATAAATTTTTTTTCAATGTTGATTTAAATAAATTATTATTATCGTCTGCCTAACCTAACCTAACTTATAAGTTAGGTTAAACTATGGCAGATTTTTTATTAAGTAAATGGCAAATATTTGATTTATTAAAATTGTATTTACTTCTCTTATGCGCTTTACTTCTTTTACTTGTTTATTATCAGTGCCTGCTAATTTTTCTTATGTGCTTTATATTTACCGTGTATTAAATGTTATCATGTTTGTTTTATCAATTAAGATGATTTCCGTCGACGGGGACAGTTAACGCTTTGTTTCTGCGGCCCTGCTCGCTCAAAGGTTTATACGACCCGAGCGGAGGTGCAGGGACTCGCAATTTAGTTGAAATAAATGCCAACCCGGCGATGATTGAGTAGGACCGATAAGGAAGCTTTTGCTCTTAGAACGGTCCTGGGTAAGCGGTGGGTACCATTCAGTAACTTAAAAGTTAGGTTAAAAATTTGAACCCCCGAAGCTTAGTGTGTGCTTGAGAATAGAATGAGAGAGAAAAAATAGAAAATAGAATTGAGAAGAATAGAAAGCGGATAAAGCAAGAGAGGTGTACCAGGATAGAAGAGCAGTATCTGGTGGAAAGATAGTTTCACACGCCATCTCGCATTTTATAAAATGAATATTTCAGTGTGAATAAATAAATGTCACGGTAATTGTCACAAAGCAATTTTTCTGCCGAATGACGAAGAATTTTTAAAAATGAACACAATCATCAATTGTGGTCGCTGGGTGCGGTCGTGACCCAGTGCGAAGTGTTCTCAAGAAACCGACATCGGCCACTGTGTGCACTGGCTGACCATTGACTTCATGCTGCACTTGTAATTATTGTAATACCAGCTGTAACCCGTCAAAAATGACGGTACTTGTAGATGCCGGTTCCTAAAGAATAAGTATTTACTCGTTTATAGACGACACCCATGAAATAGTAATAACGGCTTTTTTCAAAATGTTTGGACATTTTCTTTTATATTTCCCCTGCCGGCAGTTACTGGTACTATTTTAAACTCTGGCGATTGTGTGTAAAACTAAACGCAATAATAGCCTTTGATGACAGTAACACTCTTACGACAACGTAATTAAATAATTAATATTATTATAAATTAAATAGACATCAAAATAAATTGAGATAAATATATTCCGGTACCGGGAACCGAACCCGAGCCTTCTGGGTGAGAGCCAGGCTTCGTAGATATTACACCATGTCGGAGATATCACAGGCCATAAAGCCAGTGTACCTAAAAATAATATTTTAGAAAATATATTGCGCGCCCTATAATCTTATTTTACAAGTACAAATGGTTAGTGCCTTGGCTAAGACCTATCCCATCTCCGGTCGTTTAATTTCGTTTTGTAGCCGTGAATTCGAACAAAATTACGGACGTTACATGGGACATGCAGGCGGACAGACAACGTAATTATTATATAATCGGGATTGTCATCCAGTGCGCATATGGTCAACATCAGAACACCGCATATAAACATTCTTCTCAACCGAAGAGTGTTATGAAACACTTACGTATTTCATATTTTAAAGTATTATTTTTAAAGAAATATATGTGAACCGATTCTGATCAATGACTCAATTCAAGCGAATGACAAATAATGAATTAAGTATCCGTATTAGAACGAGAACAAAAGATAACAGTAAAAAGTGAGTGAGTACGCAGTAGCGACGTTAAGGGGCAGATAATAGGAAAGGTCCTGTAGGAATGCACGCGGTGGCCGGCAAGATGAAAGGTTCTTCGGTTCCGGTTTTATATTATACTGTAACGTGTTCTCGCGTACAAACTGTACATACAGTTTCGCAAGATGCCTGTAAAAATAGACATGTACTCAGATTATGAAACAAAAAAAGGATACAATATATTTGTTACTTATAATATTACGTTCAATGCTCGTCTTACGTAACTCGCGTCCATTTTATTAAAATATTATAAAATAAACAGAAACAGTTGACAAGGACATCTAGCGACGTCCGCGAGAAGCGAAGTAGCGTTATCTTTTTACGCGCATCGCGTAACCCGCCGGTCTAATGGGCCCGGGTCTCGAATCTCGGTCCACCGCCGCGCGCCGCGGCCCCAACCGACTCCGGAGCGAGGAGTTGTTTCAATCAGCTCCGCTCATTTCTCCCCCCCCGCCCCCCGCCGCCGCCGCCGCATTTAGCAGGGCCAGGGCCGTCGGGTTTACTTTCGTCTTTCACCGCGGCCTGCATCGCGCCGCTCCTCCGGCCTCCGGCTGGACGCGGGCGCGGCCACCTCGTCGCGGGCGCGGAGCGTCGGCCCGCGCCGCCCCCGCTACTCGGGGCGCTCGGCTCGCCCGCTATGTAGGTGGCTCGGCCGCTAACCCGTTTTTCCTCTCGTTGAGTTGCCGCGCCGGCGCGGATTCGCGTCGCGGCCGCGTTCGAATTCTGGAACCGGTGCATCGGGTTTTGGATCGATGAAGAATGATCCGGAGATAGTTATCGGTCTTTAATTCCCCCCCCCCCCCCTTCGTCGCTGTTCGTATTTCGCCTCTGAATTTCCACGTTCAAACAAATTATATTGGTCAATTCTTTAATTCGGGACTTTCTCCTGCTTGGAGAACGATTTACACGGTGTTAATCGAATTCTTTTGTTAAGAAACAATACGAAATATTTACTCCTTTTAACATAATACATTAAAGAGTAATAACATAAAATGACGAGATTTTTTAAAAATCACTTAGTCTATAGATTGGGACATCGCTTTTTACTCCTTTTTTTTTTAACTCGTAGCGTCTGCTTATCTGACGAAAAAATTTTGGATCGATTTTCAACCCTTTTCCCGTGATCCAATCGAGCTGAAACTTTGCAAGCAGACTCGTGGCGACGATCAAGAAGATCTATCAAATTTTCGTTAAAAAAATGAATAATTATAGTATAATTTTGTATTTTTCAAATTTTTAATGTTTTTTTCATACACGTTGTATGTATATTTTAACGCATATGGTAGACGCGAAACCAGGAAATGAGAAAGGGAGTATTTTAAAAACTTGGTTTTAATGGGTTACTTTTTAAAAATCACTTACTCCATAGATTGGGACATCGCTTTTTTAAATAATTTATGAAATCGCAGTGACGAAATGTTGAAAGAGACTAATGTATCGTGCAACTGGACTTATGAAACTTCGGAGGACACTAAAAAGTATTTGAAGGTAGATAGAATAGCTGCTAAGAGGTGAATAATGATCAATAAGGTACCGTTAGCTTGACTAGTGATTTCGCGATAGTTACTCTCGGATCCCAACGCATGCGCGCATTATATTATGCCGGAGTAAATGAACCGTACAACAAAACACTCAACGATCCTGTTTCTTCACACAGAATAGTAATTAATAAAAGTAATACATTTAAAATTAATGAAAACATTTGGAACTAAAAGATGAATAACGCCCTCATTAATTTTCCAGTAATATTTATTTGTTAATAAATTATTCAAAATCTCCGATCAAAACTATAGGTCATACGCACAAGACGGCCGATCGACCTGGTAGTCTATACGGTGCTAGTGCTTGTACAATTGCTAGACAGCGAAGACACGCAAACAGAAAATGAGCACCAGCGAACTCAAAATGCTCCGCTGGAGGAGTGAAGGACTGGATAGAGATCGGGATTACTACGTTAGGGGACGTTTTAAGTAGCAGACTGCGGTTCTATGTTCATTTTGTAAGAAGAAAACTGTATTAAGAATAACGTCCTTGCACTCATATGTCAGAACACCGTTTCAGATAGATCGTCCTAGTGCTTGCGAAGAGAGCTAACCCCAAGTAAGGGGCAGGGGGAAAAATATGAATAAGTTAAATAATCAGCTGTCACTGTTATGGAAATAGAAACGCTTGTTTTTAAGTAATACATTTTTTAAATTTTTTGACACGCATTTCGCGTTATGAGGGCATTATCAATATACATAAATATTTTATATTCAGCAACTCGTATTTATATAAAAAGTATTGATAGGAGATGCTATATAATTTTAAGAATTAATGAAGGTTTTTTTTGTTTTTCTTGACGATTCTCAGAAACGAATCTGTCCAAACACTAATGAATGGTAAACTTACCTCCGAAACAATAAAGCTGTCACTTTCTTAAGCACAGTGTAATTTTTTACTTAGGTTAGGGTTAGAAGTTAAATATTGTGAAAAGAGTGTGTGAAATTCTCCTACACCTATACGGTAAAGTAATTAGTTTGTTAGAGTAAAAAATATCAATTTTAGAATATCTCTCGCTATCTAGTTAGGTTAGGTTAGGTTATGTACGGTTGTGACGTAACGACACGCCAATTTTGTATGGCAGTCCTCGTTCTATCTGGGTCACCCGCCTTGCCCGGGCTTTGTTTTGTGGAGTGTTTCTGCTCGAGGCCCGCTGATAAGGCGCCGCTATCTGCGGCTGCAGCCGATACGGCGGGTTCTTGTCCGCTCCGGCTTTCCAGGTCACAGATGCAGCGCTATCGGTTATCAGCGCTGCCGGTTATCTGCGGTGCCGATTATCTGCGCAGGTGTCACTTTCGATTATCCTTCACGGCCGCCAATGTCGAGGCCGCCGACCTCTCTTGTCGCGGGTTCCATTTCAAAGTCATCCAATGTTGCGTTGACTTTGCCGATTTATTTTCGTAATGTAATGCTTCTGTTACATTTTATGAATTTAGTCAATTTTCTTTTGCGGGTCGGGTGGGAGCGTTTTTTGCCGCATTTAAAAAAATTGCGATAAATTATAATCCAATAACGTATTTTAATTAAATTATCAATTTCATATGATTTTATGGAATCGGCACATTACTCCCGTAACACCGGCTTCTTTTATCAACATCAATTCATTTATATTTTTGAATGTAGTTTAATACTTGACCTATCGATGATAGATTCTGTCACTCGAAACTAGAAGATTAATTATAATTCATTCATTTTGATAAAAAATCTTCAACAATTTGTTGATTAAATATTCCTACACACTAAAATTATATATCATATTTGTGATAGAGTAAACAATTAAGATATTAGGAAATATTGTAAAGCTGATCTACTAGCTCTTTTACACATTACACATTTTATCTTTAAAATCAACCAAAATGAAATAGTATTATAAATACCCAACTACACGATATTTGTCTCAGAAATAAAATGGTTAATTAAAACCCTCACCACACACATAATTCTTTTTGTTGAGGTATAACTTATAATAATTTGATTGTTAATATTTGCTAGTTATCGTGGTTATAAAATAAATTATATGTGTTATCTATTAAATAAAATAAAAATTGTAGCTTGTTGATCTTGTGGTGAAGATTGCCGCTTGGTGATCCCTCGGTCGCCGGATCGAGCCCCATTCCAGTCAAGAAGACTAGCAAGTAGTCCTATTTTCATAACACAAGCGTTTAGTTTATTTTGAAAATTGACACTTCATTCATATGAAATTTCCCTTCGTGTGACACACAAAGCACACGTTTTTCAGGGTTTATTCAAGGAAGAAAAAATTTTGAAATATTTTATTTAGATTTTTTAAATGTAACTAAAAAGGTGGGGAGACGGTTAAAATAAAATACCGTCCTGGTACTTATTTATTTAGCACTATATTACTGGTTACACGTACATACCTATTTGCAGTATAATTTGGGAAGATTGCCCCAATTCGAATTGCAGCATTGCATCGATTGATTGTACAATTGTATGCGTACTGTGTACCGTAGCTTTTATTCTGTGTTAGCCACCCGCTTGCACTCCTTTTCCGATGTAAGGGATACATTTGCACCATTTCCAGAATCGATTTTGGGGCGCAGACACGAGCCCCGCTCGGCGAGGGAGGCGCGGCCCTGTGCAGCGCGTGACCTCCAAGGTCACCCCTTCCCCCGCGCTCGAGTCACTACCCCTTTGTGGGGGTTATCGTTCCGCCTCATCTTGTAATAGCGTGCCTCGTGAAAATAAACGTAATAGGTATAAAAAAATATGCATTATAAACAAATAAATAAGAGAAAAACAATCACTTTAATATTCCTGTAATAATGCGTAAAGTGCTCGTAAACTAATCTCGTACAGCCCAAATTAATACACAAAAATAAATAATATCGTGGCAAAATAAAATTAAAACACGGTATTACGAATGGATTTTCTAGACAATGGCCAATGGGTAATGGGATTAGACACTACTAGGGAATGCAATGCCGATCCCGTGAGATCGGGATCCCGGGAGATCTCGAGGCATTTTACGAAATCAATCCCGAACTGAAAAATGGGACGAGATTATCGGGATTCATCAGCATTTTTTATATTTTGTATGTTTAATTGTGTATGTCTATAGAACTTTTAGTAAGTATTTAAAACTTATGTTCATGTCACATTCAAATAATGCAAGTAGTTTTGAATAATATTTGTAAACCTAACATAGTATAAAAACTACAAGGTACTAACTCTACTACATTGATTGATTGATGCTCGTTAAATGTTAAACTGTTAAATGGTGCGCTATGGCGTGGCGATATTTACACATCCGTCTAAAATTTCTAGGTCAACGCGACTTTTTTCAATTTGCAATGTTATTTCCATTATACAATATATAATTAACTGTCAAAAAGTAAGACGCCATTTATTTTTACTCCCTTTCTTTTAACTCGTAGCGTCTGCTTGCTTGTCTGTTGAAAAAACTTTGGATCGATTTCTAACCCTTTTCCCGTGATCCAATCGAGCTGGAACTTTGCAGACAGACTCGTGGCGACGATAAAAATGATCTAACAAATTTTCGTTTAAAAAATAATAATTATAGTATAATTTTGGATTTTTCGAAATTTTTTATTACTCGCTTTCGTAGCGTCCTCCGACTCGCGCCCAACGCGTAGGTTAAGCGCCAAACCTGTTTCCACTAGTAAATGAGAAAGGGAGTATAATAAAACCTTGGTTTTTATGGGTTACTTTTTTTTCTGATTATAAATAAAATTTGTGTGCGCAGTGTATTTTTCGTGTGTGCTGTGTCGGCAAATCCTGCGCGCGCACGCCTACAGCTTAGAGGGAACATTTATTAAGCGTTCGTAATTTCTCGATACAATGTAGATATAGAAAGCTTACGTGGTGTGGAGGTTTTTTGGTATGGACGAGATACCCGGGGGAAATTATTCAATGCACGTTTTTGGGCCTTATTAAGTTATTCATAAGCGACTTGTAGCTCCGCCCCATACCATTATTATGCCATGGTATGATGAGATTTATACAAGAAGAAATCTTTTCATACTATTACATTATGTTATTTTAAAAATAACGATTTGAAGTTGAGATTTCAATTCTTTATCTGCTGTATTCATAACTAGCCTCTAGCTCCTCCTAGGACGGTCATTTAAGCCTTATTATAATAAATATATTCTTCTCAAAATTTTAGCATAGATTGTTAAATGAAGATTGTTCGAAGAATATTTTTTCTTCTAAAAGAAGGCTTGAACTTTGTGGTGACATTATTATTAAAATAAAAAAAAAATCACTTTGTTTTCACCACTTTATTAGATTATTAAATCTACATGTTTCGAGAACAATGTTCTCTTCATCTCTTCATCAACATTCATGTTTGTGTACTAAAAATTGAAAAAGTTGAACCATGCAAGTGTGTTACGGTGAAGAGGATGATGAGGGGTGGATGAGAGCAGGGGGAGGGGGGTCGGAATTGTTAATTATTAGGAATGTCATCTGAAGGGTGGAATCTTAAGATTCAGATGAATCCACCCCTCATCATCCTCTTCACCGTAACACACTGGTTTAACTTTCAATTTTTAGTACACAAACAATCCTGATGAAGAGAACATTGTTCTCGAAACATGTAGATTTTATAATCTAATAAAGTGGTGAAAACAAAGTGATTTGTGCTTTATTTTAATGTTAGATGAAGGTTACTCAAATTCTTAGATGTACACAATATTCTCTTTGTGGTATACGAAAGATGCCACCATGTCTCTCATGATGCACAACGTGTAGAATTTGGATGCGTGGGGATTTACTTTATCTTGTAGAATAATGCTCATATAGCATACGACATTATATTCGTTTTAAAAATGTTATAGGCATAAGTCGTGCAGCGTATAAATGGCACTAGAATTCTCTCACACATAAATTTTTACATGCAAATTTTTCACAGTGACGAAATAACACGTATAATAATAATACAACATGCGGTGTTCCACAGGAAAGAATATTAGGTCCTGTCTTATTATATTTCTCTATAGTTCTGATTAATGATATTTGCAGTGTCAAATAAATATATGTGGTTTGATCGAATAACATTTCTAATAAGTACGCAGATATACACCTAATTTCGGCTCAACATTTTAATAATTAAAAATCGCGCTTGACCATATGTTATTCCATTAATAGGCGCGTTACAAGTTAAATTTGTTTTTCTATTTGAGAAATGTGTTTCAAGATCAAAAAATCATATGTTTGATACATTGATACACGTTTGATTCATACTATGATGAAAATTGATGCTGTACTCCGATATCATATATAAGTTTCTTTGAAAATTGTATACTTAAGGCGATCGTCTAGCAGAATGAGCAAATTTCACCATTTTTTCTCATATCTTCTCTTGCGTTTTTTATCGCATTTTTGAAGGGACATATCTAATTTTAAAATGTATTCATCAGGTTACATATATTTTAAATACGAATATCTTATTAAAATGTCATAAACTAAATTAAATAATTGATTAATAAATTACCAAACCTTCGATGTTTTAAAAATGAAGAAAATTGCTCCATTTTGTGGCCCTTTTATGACTGAACGGCGTGTTGACATATCTTTTTTATTCAATAATAGTACAAAGTAAACGATTATCTTAAATTTATAATAATTATAGCAAAATCTGTTAGTTTGTTTACATGCAATTTATGTTTTAAAAAATACTGTTTTTTAAAAATATTTTATTTTTTTGTGGGTTTTTTTCAACTCTTTTTACATGGTTGACAACTTTTTTACTTCAATAGTCAAAAGAATAGATATTATAATTTTACAATAAAAACAATAAAAAATCAAAATCTTTGTCGATATTCCTGATTTTAGATATTTAATCAAGGCGCAACGTATTTATGACACAATACGCAGTGCCTGGAAATATGAAATCGAGAATAATTTTTTGATTTTTTTGTATTAATTTTAAAATAATTATGTCTATTCCTTTAATTTATTAAAGAAAAAAAGTTATAACTATTTTAAAAGGATTGAAAAAAAAACACAAAAAATAAAAATAATTTAAAAACAGTGTTTTTTAAAACATAAATTGCATGTAAACGTTCTAACAGATTTTTCTATAATTGTAATAAATTTAAGATAATCGTTTACTTTATGATATTATTGAATAAAAAAAACATCTCAACACGCAGTTCAGTCATAAAAGGCCCATAAAGTCGAGCAATTTTCTTCATTTTTAAAACATCGAAGGTTTGGTAATTTATTAATAAATTATATAATTTAATTTGTGACATTGTAATAAGATATTCGTATTTAAAATATATGTAACCTGATGAATAAATTTTAAAATGAGATATTTCCATACAAAAATGTAATAAAAAACGCAAGAAAAGATATGACAAAAAATGGTGAAATTTGCTCATTCTGCTAGACGATCGCCTTAAAGAAAGCGTTGGACGCGAAGCTACACTTTTATTTACATTCGATTGTGGTCCAACCACTTCACATACACTTTTAAACATTTGCGCACACAACTCGATAGCGCCGCCACAAGTGTGCGATATCATTTGGTAGTCGCGGAGAAATTATTTTATCGCGAGTGCAATAAAACAGCGCATTGTGTACACAGCGTATACAAATCAAACAGTGCGGATGTGTCCCCGGTTTACATTGATACGCGATATCACCTTCAAAATGACCTACATTAACACTGTTTCGCTTTAGGTACACCGCGCATCTGTGTTTGATTGGCATATTTTATCCCTTTTATTTGTTAACTAGCTGTAACCCGTCAAAAATGACGGTAATTTTACATGTCGGTATTCATTTATGCGATCGTAGATTATTTCACTCATCTGCTAAACTTGTATGTGATTGCTTTTATACCTTTAGGCATATACAATATTATTTCAAATTCTCAGCTGAAACATATATATTAATAATATCGTATGTCATTTATAATTATTGTGTTTACTTATTTATTTTTTTAGTCTTACGTTTTCCTCTTCTGTTGATTATGTTTTTTTTTTTTAATTATTATTACTATTATAATGTATTTCATGTTTTATCTGTTATTATACATACTTGTTTTGTTTGACATATGATTTTAAATAACTGTTATACAGCTACAAAACACACCGACACACAGGAAGGGCTAGTTGAGGGGTGATTCCAAAAATTGTACTCTAGTTAAAAGAAATATATATATTTATATATATATGTATATGTATATATATATATGTTAGTATTAATTTCTTTGGGGGTAACCCGCGTCAAAATCTGGTCCTCAGAAGGACCATTCTTTAACCGACGTTTCGCCTGAATCACAACAGGCATCTTCAGGTTTTCTTGTTAATAAATTTCCGTCACGAGGGGCAGTGCGAGGACGTCCGTTCGTATCGGAAGCTTATTACCAAGTGAGGTCTGGTAAGTCAATGTCTAAATTTGGGTACTGTGGTCATTATTGGCCTTAATGATTTTTGGGAATTTTGTATTAAATATTGGGTGTTCCCGGCCGTTGCTGGCCTTAATGGCGTTTGTTTGGCTCCTTGTGATGCGCTTTGTACTTTGTGTATATATGTATATATATATATGTAAATTTGGATTCTTAATAAATAAAAAAATAATAGTTATTTAAAAAAACGAAAAAGAAGAAAAAGAAAGAAGAAGTTTATTGTAAAGGAGTACGGACGTTACATGAAGTTACGACGGGCCGAAGGACGGATGGACGGACGGATGGACTGACAGACAACGAAACTGTTATAATAGGGATTTAAATGTTGAAATGACGCAACCGTTGATATTGTGAGTCCCGACCCAACCACGACTAGTGTCGCCCGAGGTTCTTCGGTGTGTTTTCATTCAGGAGACTTAACATCTTTATCTCATTCCTCATTTGACCCGTGACCCTGTGTTGTAATGTTTCCGAGCAATTGTATTAAAACTTATTAATATTTATAATAGATTAATGATTAAGGGTTATTTTTGTTTCCTCTGTGTTTCTTTTTGGTGATCTAATTTTGCTGTTTGTTCGTTGGAATATTTAAAATATTTACAACCGATAATATTAAAAATCATGTATATCAATATACATAAATACTTCAAAATTTGTTCGAACACTGTCTTCATTAATTATATCTGATGTTTTTTAATTCCAATAATTTACGGACTTTACGACAGACAGACAAAGAAATTATTGTGTTTTATGATTAAATTGACTGAAAAACATAAACTATACTACCTCTACGTGAGTTATAAAAACTAAACACACGTAGAAGTACCATAGTAAATTTTTTTCACCTAATTTAATGATGGTCGCGAATAATGTCTACAACGTTCCAAATCTATCAATAATACTTCTATAATTTGGTATATTTACTCCATTTCTTTTAACTCGTAGCGTCTGCTTATCGGCTTGTGTGCTTGTCGTCGAAAAAACTTTGGATCGATTTTTAACCCTTTTCCCGTGATCCAATCGAGCTGAAACTTTGCAGGCAGACTCGTGGCAACGATAAAAATGATATAACAAATTTTCGTTTAAAAAATTTAATAATTATAGCAACATTTAGGATTTTTCGAAATTTTAACGATTTATATATTGTTTAATTTTCGAGAACGACGCGTGGAGTAGGCGCGAATCCTGTTTCAATGAAAAAGGGAGTATAATAAAAACTTGGTTTTAATGGATTAGTTTTTTCTTCTTTAATGGCCTTGAATGCCCATGACCGCAATCACTATAGACGCCTCATTTCATTCCTCTACACGCCGTTGTTGTCCAATCTGCTGGGCAATCGCCTGCCGTATGCAGGTCCGTCTGACATTATCCGCCCATCTCGGTCTTCCCTTCGGTCCTTTTCTCTGTAATATGAGCGCGGATGAGAGTGCGATGTTAATTAAATTGTAAAAGGAAGTCAACACGTAGGTAGATTTTCTTTTTGATAATTTTTGCTTAATTTATCTCCTTCTGTTTAATTAAAAACATGAGCGTAGCACGCTAGCGCGATGAGTCGCGGCTAATAAGCCGCCGAGTTTCGATTCACGTTTTAATTATTCGTCGATAATTTTGTATCTCGCGAGATGTTCTTCCCAGGCAGGCTGTATTTTATTATCATTGGTCAAAAATGTGCGCACAATCTTCCACCATACGAATATGCATCGATCTACGTACGAAACGGATGCAGACATCCGTCGCGCTGTAAAGTTTGGGCGATAATTTAATATCCGGTATATGATTTGTGATTTATCATAGTCAATTCGTCTGGAAAACTTTTAATTGGATCCGGATGCCGAGTTATGATAGCTTCTTTCCAAAAAATTACCGATTTAACCTGATGGTGGTCAGAATTACTCAGAGATCGAAATGACAATTTAAAGAACCGGAATGGCAGACTATATTCACATTTTTAAAAAGTATGAATTTATTCTTCAAATATAGCAAAATTATTTTGTGGTGACATAATAATAATTTATATAAAATAACTTTGTTTACACCACTTTTTTTTGAAAAAAATTCACCATGTTTCGGAGCCAATGGCTTCTTCAATTTAATTTGGAAAAAAAACATGCATTGAATATATCTAAAGTTATATTTGAAAATTATTTAATTATTACAAAAGCTGATAAAGGTAATACTTTAATTATCATGGATAAAGTAGACTACGTTAAAAAGACTATGGATTTTCTAAAAAGTGATAATTTTGAAAGAGTGGAAAAAAATCCTAGTAATAAATGCCAAGAAAAAATAAAAGATATTTTGAAAACTTGTAAAAGTGAAACTATTGTTGAATTGTTTACAAAAAATAGATTAATGTTAAAAAATCCACAAGTTCCTAAATTATATAGTCTATTCTGCTCTAATTGGTCGGATCAAATTCATAAAATTGATCGAGACCAGTTGTATCTAATTATATGCTCCTAGTAGTAAATTATCAGCTATAATAAATAAAATAATTGTTGAAAGTAATGTTTTTAAACGTTTAAATACCATTAAAAATTCTCTTGAATTGGTTGACCACTTAAAAGTATTGGATATTCCAAATAATTTATTTTTAGTTTAATTTGATGTTGTTAATTTGTTTCCTAGTGTTCCAATTGAAGAAAGTAAAATTATTATAAATGAATTATTAAATTCTTCAAATATTTGTAAAGATTTATCTCATGATTTTGAATAGACTTTTTAACGTTGTTTTAAATCAAAATTATTTTCAATTTGATAATACTATTTTTAAACAAAAAGAGGGTTAAGCAATGGGTTCTAGTATAAGTCCTTTAGTGGCTGATATATTTTTAAATAATTTAGAGAAAATAATTTTTAATAGTTCTGCTTTATTATTAAAATATGTATTTTTTGGAAAAGATATTTCGATGACATTTTATGTATATGGACTGGTACTGAAAGACACTAAATTTTTTTTTAAATTGGTAAATAAACTACATAAAAAGATTCAATTTACCATAGAAATAAAAAATTCTAGCTTAAATTTTTTGGATTTGAATATTTCTATTGTTAATAATAAAATTGTTTTTAATATATTTCGTAAAGATACATATACAGATATAGGTATACACAATTCTTCTAACCATACTGTAGAGATGTACTTTTTGTTGTTTTTAATTTCAATGTGTATTTGTGCAATTTAATGTCCCTCTCTTTATCCAATACCAAGTTTATTTGTGAATTTTAGAATTTCAGTATTTGATAAATATCATGTTATTGCCGTGTTTGGTAGACTGTTTCAGTCGACTTTCTTTGATTAATCTCACTTTGGTCAACGTATTTTTCCCTCAGTGTACGACTGCAAACCGTTTTGAGCGACAGCTGAGTCGTCCAGTCCAAAATTCGGGCGCATACCAACTTCTTTAATTTATTTGTCATTCCGGCTTGTTTACCCTTCATGCACATTAAAAAAAAAGAGCTTAACGATCCGTTTTCTTGTTTAGTATTTGTTTTTTTATCCTTCTTGGCGTGGCGTCAAAGAGCGTGGGCTTATGCAAAACGATCTTGGCTTAAAATTGCACCGTCTTTACCTGTCAGATGCACGGGCTAGGTTTGGCCGTGCAAGCGGACGTTTTTACGGTATCTTTTATTTATTTCATTTTTGTTTCTGTCATTCTGGGAACAGAGTTATTTACCGCTCTGGAGGGACTGGCAGCACCCACCCGCGCGGCGCGCACTGCGCTCCCAGCCGTGTGTGATGCAAGGCGAAGTGACTTTCATCTCTTTACATTGCCTCAGCGTATTGTGAGAACATTTCCAATGCAGAAGAGTGCTTTGTTGAATTCATCGTGATTCTGTTCTGGATGATATAATTTATACGTACTCGTGTACACATCACTATTTTTGAGTTTGGCATACGTGAAGTTAGCCGAGCTGGTAGTGGAAAAGTGTGAGTCTGGTACAGTGGCGAACATATACAAGGGATCCGACTGAGTTTGGCTGCAAAGATTTTATGGATGATTCACAATATTAGATGGAAATCCTGGGAGAAGACGTAGATTTTAAAACATCGGCTCCGCTGGGAGACTGTGAAGAAGGAAGCTAAGGAACTGTTAATGGTAAATTGGAAATGGAGATAAGGCCGAGTTTAAAAATGAGTACAATATTAAAAAATATCGTATTAGATGTAAGTAAACCAATAACAGGCATTTACAAATATATAAACGTAGTATAAGTTAGTAGTAAGTAAAAAAAGTATGGCATGAAAATGAAAGGGAAAATAATAGGGAAGTGGGACTGGGTGGAGAAAGGACGAGGAGGTTAAAGTGAGATATTTATAATGCAGAGGAAAGGAATAAAGTAAAGTAATACAGCTGAAATGGTTTATTTCGATTTAGTGGTAATATTGTCGGTTGTGTTGAATCAATTTGAAATGAAAAGTTGCGAAAGTCAGCGCTCGATTTGGGCTGTAGCGCCATTGAAGTAAAAGAATACTCGGCGCGTTACATAAAGGGATCTCATTAAAGCAATTGCATTGTTTTAGCGCATCTAGGGATGATTTTGCGTTTTAATATCCTGGTCACGACCGCACTTCCACATTGGGATGACCCGTCCACCCACTTACTTGACCGCCGCCTCACAGGAGAATGGACACCCGCGTGCTCCACGATACCCTGAGAGCGGTGGCCGTGATTTTTAGTTCTCTAACAGATAACAGATGGTTGTTGCTGTACAACATTTTATTCCACCTACCTCGTCCCCCGTGCTTTGTATTTTCTGTTACAGATTTTCAATTACAATTTTTAGGTCGGCATAGGTATACGATTAAATTGATTACATTTTAAATACTTATCGCGAGTGTCTTATGGTTATTCATTTTAATCAAATTTATTTTTATTTTTTGTCACTCTTACTAAGAAAATGATTATTTCCGAAAACGTTTGGGTAAATGTGTAACTTCCAGTGATTGTACAATTAAATAATCAAAATTAATTAGCTTACAATATATGTTATTTTATTTCAAAATTAGCAAAAAAATAGAATGAACTCAATTAATCAATATTTTATAAATCTTTTCAAATTATTGAGATATTGACTATTTTTATATTATAATAAATTATGATTATGGTAGTCTTTTTTTGAACATAGAAATTTATATTATTGAGTAGGTAGTAAATTATATAATGTAATATATGTCCAGTGCTTATAATGCTTGGTGATGCCTGCTGATTACCTCAGTGTGGACGACCATAAATGGGATTGCATTAAATAAATGTCAGACTGTTAAATAAGATGATTTTCAATAAGTCATAACTTACGCAATTTTTCATCTTATGGACAAGTTATCCATTTATCACACAGTCCAAAAACGAATTGTGTATTTTTTGGCAACTGAACAAGACATAATATGTATGTATTTACATTTTCACTTGTTTTTAGGAGTTGGAAATTTTAACAATGAATAATTATTGCTGTTCTTAATGTGTCGTTTTTTTTGTAATGACTGCATTGTCTGTCGACGTATACGTTCAACCTCTTCGCATGACTATCAACTACACGAAAAAAGACACTGTTTTTTTTTGTATACGGGTATTTGTATAAATATCGATTTTTCATTATCATGTCAAATTGTAAGAAAAATAGCACAATGAAATGAAAAAAAGCAAAATTGATCATCTTCATTTTAATTATTAATGAAAACTTTTTAATTCCAATGTGAACTAAGTACATATTTATGTGTATCATTATTGAATTTATTTGTTGCTATTGATGCACGAATATGTAAATACGTAAGAGATGCATACATTACAACAAAACAGTTGTTATAAATTTTCTAGTGGTAACTCCATGACTCGATGCGAAACTAAATTTAGTGTAAAAATTAAGTGAAAAAGCCAATAATTGAAGCCTTTGCTGAATCCGACAGCGGTAACTGCATAGCACAAAATTAAATACTTTTATCCTACGCAGAGTTTCGTTTTTATAAAATACAATCAGTAAGTTCCTTCCAACATTTTATATAATTTAAGAAGGCACAAATAAATATAGTTGAATATATTAAATACATTAGATTAAAAGGGAAACAATAAAAATTATTATAGTTAAATCCACAATACAACATTTAACCAAAAAATAGTCATTGAGTGTAATAATATTGTATTGAAATATTACAATTAATAACTTGGACAAATTGTGTTGCATTTTAATTGGATAACCGTAAGATGAATATTATTTTTTTAATGCTCTTCCTATTTTATTGAATCTTTTCGCCATTGTCCAGTCGCCAACAGATTGTTGCATTCAGATAGCAGACTTGGGCATTCACTTCTCCTCCTTTGTGGGAGATGTTTTTTATTTATTTCCCCCTTCTCATTCTGTTAATAATGCACTGTCAAGGGCTAAGGTTGGCAACGGAGTCGTGCTGTTCGACCCGTTCATTATGTTTCGTCATCAATAATGAGGCGATTCTTGCACCTCATTTTGGCTTGGTTAATTATTTTAGTTTGCCATTTTTTTCTGTTGCAGAACCTAGGAAATCTTTTTTCATGTGTTGGAGTTAAGGTGCACCGCTTCATACGATAGTAAAATTAAGCGGTAAACTTATTTTTTACTTATATTTTAGTCATTTTAATTTTACTCTTTCTAAGGAATGATTCGTCACCGTTTAATAGACGATTATTATTGTTATACAAATCGATATTTGCTCTACAACATCGTTTGATCTTGACCTCCTAAAGAGTTTTCCTGCATCGGTTTATTTTTCGTTTCTCTTCATATTTGATCTCTAAATCAAATATTTCAGGGAAATACCACTTCATCTTAACTAAGGCCTCCTCTGCATCCTATTGGTCAGTAGTGATTTCGGCATTGGCTGTTAGGTCATTCTTTCTACATGGCCCAAGCAGCGAACGGTATCTATTTTATTTTTGAGGCTCACAGCTTACTGTACATACGTATTGTAGAGGTTTTTATTTCAGCGACTATGCCGAAATCAATTTTCTATAACCGTCCCAATGATATGCCATAAAAATGTCCAGTTCATCTTCGCCCTAATTAGTGTTCATTCTCAGACACACATGTATCACTAAGAATAATCGTGAAGTAACTCTAGTTATTGGAGTTTTGAGATAAACGAGTTTTTGTTTGATTAATATAGAAGGTGAAGACAAAACCCTTTTTTTACAAGGAATAAGTAATGCATTTTTATGAAGGTAATTCTATTGCACTGATATTTGAACATATACAGATATATTGCCAAATAGAAAGTTTTTTACTAAACATGGAAAACATATGTAACTATTTTTCACATATTTTCCCAAACTTTACGTAGGTATGTGTACCGATCTGAGAAGCGTTTAGTGCTATAAGATTTTTATATTTGTATTGCGCAATTCCAGTATTCTGATTTTGTGGAATTATTGTTTATTTCTGGAATGGAATGGAATTAAAAATAATATAAGTCTAATTTTCCACAGCCGAAATGTCTTCGCTTGGAATGTTGTGTTGTATATTGTCGTCACACCTTTTTCGTGTAAGGTTTAAATTTTCCTTTTTTGCATGAGCCATCGGTGCGCCCCGAACGGATCGAATACTCTTTTTGGCCAGTTGTTGATTCGGCATTTCGGTTTTATCGTCTGTATTATGTTACGAGACTTCGACGACCTCCCGTAATGGAATGGGATATGGGTTCTTGATGATATATTTTAAATGTCTTTGAATTTAATATTTTCCTGCAGCAAATCTGTATTTCTATATCAAGTAATGAAACCCTAGATGTCCGAGGAGAATCCATTAAAATATCAATTATTTATATTTAATATTTATTCAAAGCCATCGTAGTCTGTTTGTCTTTAATGGCGATCCCGTGTTTTTATGGTTGTCTCGTCCGTTTTATTACTAGTTCTCAGCAACACATTAAAAATATAATTTTCTCTGTATTATTCATCAAAAGACTCACTCCATTTATAGCATCTTCACAAATTTCAATTGGTTACATGAAGAAATGTCTCATTTATTTGGAAGAGGTTTTTACGTAGTCACATTTTCTGATGTACGAATTTTAACGATGATTTTTAGATATTAACTTTTTATCAAAATCACTATTTCTTTTGATTTTTTGCAGTCCTATGAAAATTCAATTATGTTTAAAAAAAAAATTAGACTTTTTTTTTAGAATAGGTACTTCATTTAGACAGCAAAATTTTTTCAATGTTTTCTGATGACAAAAAAATGTTATTGCGTGTGTAAAAAGATTTTTGAGATACATTGCAAATAAAAATTGATTGATAACGCGTTTTGCCATGTTGTCGTTTGGGTCCTGGTAGTAACTGGTTTATACCTTCGATAGATTTTTGTAGAAACAAAAATCTATCGAAGTGCGTATGTTGTAGTTCTTTTCTATTTTTTAAGTCTTTTAGTTTTGTCGCTTTAAATGTAATCAAATTTAATATTTTCTATTCTAAGAACGTGATGTGTGTGTGCTTCGAATTATGACGCACCCGTCTCTTCGTCAGGACCAACACTACACTACTATGTTCACACCACAACCATAGTATTGTTAACCTATCACCAATATTTATCACATGCGTGTTAATCTTGTCGAAGGCTAGCATACACTAACATGCTTAAAGAGTGATCAGGAATCTACGAGGGAGAGAGAGGGCTAGGGGGTGGGTTTTACCAAATCTTTTGTGAAAGTTAAATTAAGCAAAGGGCTGTATGGAAAATAAACTTATGGACTATTACAGATTATCGCTTCTGTAATAATACAAAGAATAATAAAACGCTTTAAATGAAGTATCGCTCTTTAGTATACTATTATTTTACATTTTCTTTGTTTATTATTTTTGTTTTTCAAAGCAAGTATTCAATTCGCGCAAGAGCCTGATTGATTGAGGACAAAGGACTCTCGCTTTTGTTGCGATTCTTTTAACAGCAATCCTTGAAGAGGGAGAGGTTGTATATGATGTTTCGCGCGGTACCCTTGACTCCGCGGCTGTGCACCGTGACCGCTTTAGGTATCTGATGTGTTCCACCGCCATCGTCCTCATCCATCATCACGCCCACATTGTTTTGCGCTAACTTGTCGTGTTAAATGGCCCGGTTTATGGCGCTCTCGTGGCTCTGTCATTTGCGGTCCTGCGGGGCACCGCTCTGAACCCTTTCGGTGTAAACCGTATTTTATTGCCATACGAAAATAGCCTCGGATTCCGTACGCGGTGAGAATTATAGGGCTGATTTTCGTGCGAGCGCGACGAGTGTCATTTGTTGGTATTACTTGATGTAATTTTGCGGTCAGAATGTATTGTATCAGGGAAGAAGTTATGTGGTTTTTGTACATAAATATTATATACATATATTGAATAATGTTGAATAATATTGAATAATAATAAGAATCTGGTGGTCGTCCACGTGTGGAAACACTTTTTTTTTTGATATTCGCATAGATTTTTCCATTTCGTTTTAAGAGTTTTTTACGAGTAAGAGTACTATAAAGCAATTAAAGAAAATTGAGGACTCGCTTTTATAAGTTTTCTTCGGATTATAAGATTAATTTTAGCAATAAACAATCTAGAAACTGTCAGGTAGATAATTAATACTGAAATTTTAGCAATTGGTTAAAAAATATCTCAAAAATAAACACTCATTTGACTAAATATTTGTGACTGAATACTTGACTAGAATTGTCAAAATACTAATTATTTATAATTTATTTATTTCTTAATTATTTTTATTTCTTTCTTTTGTCTGTATAAAATATTTAAATGAATTATATCTCAAAATATCAAACAAATAACGTTGGAAACAATTGAATATTGCATTGTCTATTGCGTAGGAAATATGCAAATGCTTAATGTTTCAGAGCTCAAACAGACAGCCAGACAAGTGAAGTTAAATAGAAGTGAATGAATTTTCCATATTAGATATTAGTTACTGTAATCATAGTCCAACATTTTGTAAAAAATAAGTCATAAATATTGAATCAATGTTTGCCTATTTCCTTAACTATTGATATTAGGTAATGGTAGCTTGAACAGTTTTGACTCATAATCAAGGCAGGAATCCACCTGTAAAGTATTGTGGACTTGCTCTGTTACACCCTTTATATATGCTGGGGATGGTTTACTTGAGCTCCTTTTTATTTCTTTATATTTAGATGATCTATATATGCTCCGTTGTTTGTGAGAATTCATCACAAGGGCGTTTTGTACATAAATATATTTTTTTAACTTACTGGCTAAATAATATATTTCCTATTGGATGACATTCAAAAAATAGAATTGACTTAAAATTAAATGATGGTTCTTAATATTGGTTTCGTACCTTTTACATCTTTTAGTCTATCGATACGTAGTATTACACAAATACCTTTCTACCTCTAACTCATTAGCAATTCCGACCAATTAGGAGTCCATTATATCATTATTCTTTTGAAATGTGTGAATAATTTTATGCAATAATTCATATTATATAATGTGTTGTTAGCATTGAGTTCAGCTATTATTAACCTCATATCTGATTATTCTATTTATTTAACCACAATGGGGTCAAAACCACTCCATACACAAGTGGACACATAAAGTGAATAAACATCCCAACATATCACAATTATTTATAACTAGTAATTGGAATTATACTTGATAAATGTAGTTCAGTCTTATTCATTGGTCTATACTGTATTTATTTGTTTTGTTATTTTTTAACTTTGTTTTTGTTGTGTCCAATGACCGCAATGTTTTGAATTAATATAGAGTTGTAGATTAACCTACCTGTCAGCGAAATACCTATACCTTAAAATTTGTGTATTGCCGTTTTTTTACAATTAATTTTTCTAAGAAATGAAAAACATATTTGCCTTTATACATCCTTAAAACTTTCAGAATTTTTTTATAACTATTCTTTATTTTATATGTATATCTATATTTTTAAAGAAATCTTTTTTACTATGTACCTATTCACGAAAATAAGATAAATCAAACAGAAAGAAAAAAAGAAAAAATCCATTAAAAAATATTTCCCGTCTGGGGAACTAAACCAGTTTCGCCATTGAACCATTTATGGTTACGAAATTTTTTTAATTTTATTTATTTTTATTTATTCATTTATACAGAGTATAATTACAATAAATTAACAGAAACAACGTTATCTTGAAATATTTAACTGGAACTCAATTAAAGACGACTCATTCCAATACGATTTCAAATCTTAAACGCTAAGCTAACCAACAGTGTCAGAAAAAGGAGCAATAAACCAAAAAGTGAGAAACGAAGTATGAAAAGCAATAATTACATATTTTCTATGCAATATAATTTTCCTGCTAACTAAATTTGTTCTCGATGTCTACGCATTTCTATGTATATTTTTGATTCTATTCGTTTAATTTGTTTTAAAATATCATGGAACTTTGTTTTGAAAATACAACTTCACAATGAAATGTGTTTATATTTAAAAAATAAATAAAATATTGTTATTGATTATTAATTAATTTGTGGTGTACATCACCGGTTCAACAGTCTGACAGGACTTAAGGGAAGTGACACGTAAGCCCTCCCACCCCCTCCCCGTCCCCCAGGAGGCAGACCAGAAGCCTCTCGTGAAGCCCCAGTGTGCAAGGCTATTGTGCTGCCTGAATACATTATATGCACGCCACGTGTGTGTGTGCGTGTGTTCCACACTGCGACGCCCACATTCCGTGCACATTGCTGTCTTCTTTCTCTGATACTGTCTTTCTAAACTGTTGTCATTATGCAGTGCAGGAGTCTATCCGCTGTAAGGGTTTCTATAATAATATTATAATAATAATAATATTGGATTATTTATATGTAGCATGGGGATCTGCCACAACAAACTATATCAACCATTTAAATATATCGCAAAAGAGCATTATAAAAACCATTTTAAAACTTCCAATCAGAATGCCCTCAAAAGAGATCTTCAAATGTTTTGACGTACCGAACATAAAACATCCTTCCTCCAACCCTTAAAAATATTGAAGAGATTGAAGAGTTCAAAAAAATAAAAGCATGGCTATAACAAGTCGATGCAGATAAATTAGAAGGAGTATTGAAAACTACGCAGTAATTTAAAAATAGAAAATAAATAAGTATAAACTAATTCCCCTCAGCACAGGAACCCCTAGTGAGGAGAACTAAGAACAATAATATCAACAATATCATTATAGATACATACTATTATATTAAACGTGTACAAATTGTATCTAAATAGAACCTAATAAAAAAAAAAATATATAATGCCATTTTTGTGAAAATTTCACCTCAAGGGCGCTTTACACACAAAAAACTTTTATATACTAAAATCATAGAATAACAAAATGAAAAATAAAATAAAAAAGAAAAGAGAAAAAAAAAACAGATCAAAACATAAAATAGTAAAAAAAAGAACGAATATTAAAAAAGTTCTGGGAAAGATTTTGCAAACAAGTGCGTTTTAAGTCTTTTCTTAAATAAAGTCTCTGAATTCGTGTTTCTTATCAGGGAGGGCAAAGAGTTCCACGCTTTGGGGCCCGCCACCGCAAATGCCCGTTCGCTGAACCTAGTTTTCTAGAACTGACTTGCCGGTTCCACAATCCTTCCCACCGCTGAAGTAGACGCTGACCTAAGAGTTTAACGTCTCCCATTTATGTTGTCTGGAATACAGAGCTCCTGAAGATGCACAGGCGCCATGTTATGAGTTGCCTTGTACATCAACCAACACAGTTTGAACTCTCCTCTCTCAGGAAAACGAAGCCAGTGCAATTCTCGCAGAAGGAATGTTATGTGCGAGAATTTTGACGTTCCATGTATGATCCGTGCTGCAGCGTTTAGAACAGATTGTTGTCTATCGAGCTGAAACACCGGTAGGCCAGCATAGATACCATTGCAGTACACGTGATACAACAAATGCATTAATCAGTAAACGGGCTGCCTCAGAGGGAAGATGTCTGCGAATACTTTTAATCTGTCTCAGTTGATAAAAACATGCACTGACAGTTTTGCTGATGTCTGTATTCATGGAGAGATCTGAATCGATGTGTACACCCAACAACCTGACTGCAGATTTTGCATTCACAGATATTGATTCCTGGATTAGGTGTTGCCTTCTAGGTGACGCCGCCCATAAGAGTTCTGTTTTTTATGGATTTAAGGTGAGTCTATATTGTGCCATCCACTCGCCTATTTCCTCGACGCATTTTGCAATTTTTATTTTTAGCTTTTCTGTCTCATACGGTTTGCAGAAAAAGTAAATTTGCGTATCGTCTGCATGGCAATGAGGCCATAATCCCGCAGATATTATAATTTTCTGTAATCAATCTACATAATAATAACAGATAACTTAAAATGGGCCACTTTAAATGGAGACGGTTAGTTGGTTCGGTTGTGTTGAACGAATGAATAAAAAGATAATAGTAAGAGATATATATGACGCAAGTTTTGATGGTACCAGAAATAGAGGATGGCTGCGGAAGACAAGCAGGTAGAGCAGATTGAAAAGCATTCATTGCTTACAATCACATCACACATTATGCCGGTTGTTTGATTATTAGCAATGGTAAAAGTTAAGCAAAAAAGCATAGATTTTTACGAAAACCGGTTGTTTCCCGTTCTCAAATATTAATCTTATTACTGATCAAACAATCGGCCTTTAGTCACTATTTCGTTCCTCTCGAACACCATCACTTTCGATTTGCTGACATTCATCAGAAGTTCACTCTGCGTGCATACATCGAACATACTAGCCACCAACCAGGTACTGCACATCAGCTTCACTATTAGCCAGTAATACTGTATCGTCTGCGTATAATAGGAAGGATATGGTGAAGCTGTCCATTCTTGCTCCTAATAATAATTCCTTAAGTTCTTTCATAGGGTTATACATGTACAGGTTCAAAAGTCATAGTAAAATTACTGTTTTGTAACATCAAACCGTGATGTGATAAAAAGCTGTCAATCAAGAGTGCGCAATTTCACTTTTGTGTGGAATATATCAAATTAAGTAATCTTTGAATTTGTTGTGTTATTACTACGATGCAAATGCTGACATTTTTGAATTTGAAATATGATATTGGTACTCACTCAGCACTGCCACCTTGTGCCGCAGTCCTTCTTCAGCGAACTTCATAAACAACAATCAGCGGAACAGCTGTTCACGTTTCGCAATATACGCGAGGCCATTGTGACATCGGAGCGTTTCGCGTTGATTATTTTATTGCGTGTCACATCGAGGGAAGTCGTTTGGCTGACAGGCCGCGATGACTCGCAGTGCTTGGGACTTGTCGCTAAGCAAAACGAGTCGCTTGTAAAACAGTCCGGCCGCCTGACGTGCCCAGCCTCGCAATGACGGCGCGAGTCGTCCCTGAGGCGGGTCCACGCGGGCGAGCAACGGCTCCAGTCAGTACTCCGCTCATGTCAAAGAGGACGTTACACACCTGACCTGACACGAGCAGACTCTGCTGGGAATGGACCAGTGAAATTGAAAGTCGGTCAAAATTTTGGGACTGTACAGAAACGATGTGTATCTTTGATAGTAAAACGGAAAGTGTACAACCAGTGCAAACTTCCAATGCTCACGCATAATTGTAATCCCGGAATTTCAATAAAAGAGTCGTCCAAAAACGTATGGCAACGCAAAGAGACATGAATATATGTTTTTATTTTATTCTTGTTTTATTAGTAAGTAGTGAAATTTCGACACCCCAGCATAAATATGTTCATAGACTCTAATCAAAACAAATACTATATGATCATGAATTTTTAAGCCTGTCTTATGACTAATTATCTAGTTTTTAAACTAATTTAGTAATAAGTTCTCCCCATTTATGCGACTAAATGGGACAATGCTAGTTTTTATGGTGGCTTACATATCATTTTAATAGTTAAACAATGTAAAGCTCTCAAAAATTACAACACTATACTATATTGTATTTACTTTTTATGTACAGAAAAGGGGACCCAGAATTTACGTTGATAATATGAATAAATATGTTAAAAATTAAGTGATCAAAAAGTGAGTTATGAAGTGCGTTGTATTTTATCATATGTACACTACAATGTATGCTGCAAGTGACGCAGTCCTGTCGTGTATTGAATAATCTTATCATCATTTTAGTATCTTTGCAACGCTCGTGACTCACATTTGAAGGATTTTTTGAACCAAATGACAGTAGCTTGCTAGTAAAGCGACATTAGCACGCGAGCGCGTTTAGTACCACTCGCTCACTGGCATGCCACCAGGACAGTGCTCCGGGCCCAGACTCGCGCGTGTGCGTTCGGCCTAAAGATGTTATCTCACAGCGCTAAACGAACTCCTACACACGACCAAAGGATGGACGTCGGAAAATTCCTTGCATTTGCATTCTTTAGTATCCCACTAATATTATTATTATATCTTAACTTACACACTAGTGCATATTATACGTTGTAGGAGAATTCTACCCATTGACATGAATATTGAGCGTACTGGGAGAAAGGGCCAAGTCAAAAGTCTTGTTTGTAAAATTAAGATAGAAGTTTTTGGATAGATAAGGATAAGTTAGGATAATTTATATTCAAAGTGTATGCTTGAACCCTGACTGGGATTAAAATCTAGTAGGTACTTGGTGAAAAAAGCTCAAAATTGTAATATTTTGATTCGGTGAATTTTCACAGTATGGTCACGAAATGTGCTCAAACACCTCAGCCGCATTATGTAACCCACAGCTCTTTCATCTGGCACACATTTTTCGCTTTATCTTCATTCGTACGTATTATTGTTTTTAAGCCTTCTACATTATCCTCCTTTAAAATGTGTTGTCTCAGGTTGACCTCGACTCCTCCGTTCTCGGCCAATGGCTTTAGCTTTATGATCGTTTTTTGTCTTGTACCATACCTATAATATTATCTCTTGTATAATGTTCATTAAGCGGCCTGTTGGTAATCTGTTATAATATTTAAGTAAAATAAATTATATACGTATTGTTTGTAAATATATAATATCGCTCAGTAACAAAACTGAAATTATACAGAGAGATTTAGTATAGTTACGTCAAACAATACAACTAGGGAGGGATACTCGAGAGGACAATATAAAGAGACGTATTTAGCTGGGCGAGGCGGCATTAAGAAAGCTACAGCATTTCTTTATAGGCTTAAGGTGGAAGACACCAATGCAGAGGTTTGGAATGATGGTGTATGAAATGTACCAAGGGGTCCCGCCTCTGATAGCCAGGCTCTTTTCGGTGATAGACGTGCGAATACATGTCGCGATGTATGTATGAGTGCTTTCGTGTAAATAAACAATGAAAATGAAAAAAAAAATCTATAAAGTTGTAACTGAATTGTTTCAGCGAAGTTATAAGGCATTTTTTATATTAAGTTCTAGACATGGAAGATAGCACATTTGGCTTTGGCGATTTTGCCGGTGTGCGCTCCGTGGCCATTGACAAGTATGACGGAAAGCTTCACCATATAGTTTAGCACCACAACTTGAGCGTGCTAGCAATAAATGAGGAAAGGCCAGACACACAGACTGCGTCCAGCAATGGAGAGATACAGGATGTGATGCTGATGATGAGATTGGCCCGCTATATATTTGAAATTCGTCTATTATATTGTATGAATTTCAATTTCATGAGTACTATTCTACAATCAGTGTAACATCTCCGTGCTAGGCAGACCTTAAAAATCTATGTAGGTCGATCTTTCCTAGTTCCACATTTTTTTGTGAAAGAGGAAAATAGTTTATTTATTTAAAATAGAAATTCTCCCTATTCAAATAAAATAGCGAAGTCAACCAATAAACTTTTCGTAACTGACTCTATACCAGTTTTTTTTACGGTAGCTTACAGACTTAGCTGTTACTTAGCTTACAGGTTAGTTTGCAGACAGCAGCGCGGTACTTAATTGAAAACTTCTTAACACGTGTAGTTTCCAGCTATTTGTTACAAGGGAATGGTAAAGTATTAGAAGGAGATCCCTTTGTTGCCTAACTTTTTTAGTATTGAATTATTTTGTTCTTTAGTACCAAATTCTATTATGTCGTTTTGCATAAAAGAATACCACAAAAGTGATGCAGAATAAAAAGTAGTGAATTGTACCATTTGATCAAAAATATAATACAGCAAAATTTTTATTCACGTATAACCGACATCGTCGAGGTGTGAACGAATCGTGTGCGCTTTGACACATAATAGCACTAATTAAACAACGTTCATACTTTAGGTTAGGTTAGTATCGAACGTTGTACTTTCAAACACGAGTTTTAGTTTATTCACTAAATCTTCTCCTCTCGTTACTTTATAATAGATTGATATTGAATAACTTAGAAAGCATGGAAATTAAAAAAAGAAAATAAATGCATCATCCCTGTTTTATATATTCCCAATAACGATCGAAAATACCTTTTCACCTTCAAAGATACGTCACAAAATTGTATTTAGCTTAGCTATCATTCGATGATGACATGGACTACACTTTTCGAAACTAAAATGATAACTAAATTGATATATATACGTATATCTCAATTTAGTGTTTAAAGTACAAAATTAACTTTTGTGAAAATAAAAATAATTATGTTGCACCACAAAGTAATTCTCGTGTGATTAAATAAAATTATACTATTTAAGTCAACTTTTACCTTGTGGTTATTCATTATTAATTTAATTAATGACCTTTTTTTAAATTAAAGAGACTCTTAAAGAGATGTTGATAAAACATACATTTAATGCAAATATTAAGAAATATGTACATATTAAAATTGAAATATTTTTGAAACTTAAAATAATGTCATACACACAAAAATACATAACTGCCCATATTTTATAATGTTTAGTTTGCAGTTTACCCTGAGGATGTGTTATCAAAAATATAGTGGTTTAAACCAAGTTAATTATTGTGTTTGATTAAATTGTAAATAATATAATTTTCAAATACCTAACTACTCGTTAAGTTTTAGCCAAGAAGAATCATTCACACTGCTCAGTTTTTCACTGGTATTCGAGCGGAAAGTATGAAAATAACTATTGCGTTAATTAATGTTAATGGTACAGAGCTACTCGCGGTAATAAAATTCATCACGTCACAAGACACACGCCATTGTGCTGCACCAAAATTGAAGCGCAGAACAAACGAAGTGCAGTAATTAGCGCTGAATGAAACTTTGAGTAGACATTGAAATGCAAAACCCGCGCATAAATAGTCCATTTGGGACAATTTTCGCCTCGTGATGCTAAATTCAAAAGTTTGATCCCAACGGACAATCCATCCATTACATTCCATTAAGTCTGTGCAGATTTAGTCCCTTGAATATTTATGCAACTTGTTTGTCACTCTTTTTATGAACCAGCAATCACTGACTGCATTGCTAATATCAATATGATTGTCGGCTGTTTCTATCCACTGTTGGCTGTATTATCTCCCACTTTTCTCTATTACATTATTATTTCCGCATTGATCATTTCCTTATCGCCTTAATTCCTCTCCGGCACCACTGGATGATAGTGTTTGTCCTATGCGTAGGTTATGATTGCGGAGCAAATATGTAGAACTATAACTATACACACTCGTATAAAGAATGCGGGTGTTTTTACGGAGTCTCAACCCTTTGAAATAAAATATATAAAATAAAAATAAAATGTTTCCACCTGAACTATTATCATATTATTCAGATTTTAATGTATCAAAAATATTCTTACAGATAAATATTAAATTGAGTAACTTGTTGGTGTAGTGGTTAGGTTAGGTTAGGTGTTCGTCTAGTGATCCAGCGCTTGCTGGTTCGAGTTCCATTCCAGGACACTACCAAGTTTATATATGTTTAGTTTCAATATTTCAACAATTCGAGTGGCGTCTGTTGCGGTGGAAGCTATAAACGCGCTTTAGCGAGACATGAAGTGATTTATTTTTGCGTTCTCAACACGGCAGCGCGCCGGCTCTCTATATATAATATCGATGTATCGCTCACGATACCTACGCCCGAATACGAATAATAAGCTGAATATTAGAGGTCATCGTGCAAACATCACGCGTCTCCTTACGCACGGAGCCATTGCGCGCATCTACAGTACAACAATATCGGCCCGCGTCATCCGGCCAAACCGCAAATATCAATCGCCATCCGCCGCCGTGTGCGAGTGTGCGCGCGGCGTGTATGTACACGGCCAGCCCGCGGTGGTGGTGCTGTTATTATTCGCTCATCACTCACGCACGGCCGCGGCGGCCCCGCGCAAGCCGCGTCCCGTTGCGCGTGGTCATGGTCCGCCGCGCGCCGCCCGCCGCCCGCCGCCATCTTGCCAGGGGGCGAGGGTTGGGATCGCTGCAGCGCTGGTGCGCGCGCCCACCCCTACGAGTACCCACTTTTATTCTAAATATACATATGTATATATTCCCCAGTCCCCCGGCTGCGGCTGGTCGCTGCCTGGTGGCGTTATCTGTTATTCCCGGCGTCGCGAGGGAAGAATTTTACCATACGGTACCGCCAATGTCGTGCGCTTTAATCCTATTTCACAAATGTGTACAAGTGTAGACTGTAATGATAATAACGCGGTAAATGAGCTAAGCTACAAAAACTATGTTTGTAGCATATGTCGGTGTTATATTTTTGTTTTATTATCGACGTTACTTTAAACAGAGGGCGTCCGCGAAAGACCCGGCACGATCAGATATAACAATTAGACGATATCCATATTAAAAACTTCAACAACCGCGCATGAATGTGCGTGAGCAGACGTATGAATCTAGCCGAAGGAAAATTGGTGTGCCATGCTAGAATAATGTGGTTCCCTTCTCTGCCTACTGCGTTATTGAGTTCTGTTTATGTACTTCTATTTTCATATGTATTTGATCGTTTATTTTATTTTGCTCCATTATATGTTCAGACATATACGCTCTATTTATATGTACGTATACGTATATGATTTATATCCCATTGTCAACGCACTATACCGTATTTTGTACCTTCTTTAGTATTTTGAGAATTTGTAGTCTACGAATGTCACTTTGCATTAAACTTGTATGGTGATCTTTTAATATTATTTTTTTTTATATTAGAGTTGTGACGATGGAATACATGTCACATCAATATTCTTACTGTTGGAACTAAGCTAAATGCTTGTTCTATGAGAATAAGACTAAGGCGCTGGACTCCTAGATCGCCGACCACTGGAGTGCTGTGCGAGAGTCATAACCAACTAACTGGACCAACAAGCTACTCTTTGTTTTGATGACCATATTTTGTATTTGTAATAAGTTTTTTCTGTGAGTAATAAGTTGTCTTTAAAGTATTAATGTATAAAATAATAGTAATAATAAAAAATGTCGAAATTCCATGGATTCATAATATTTAGTTTATTAGATTTGCGTTTATTTGTATTCAACCATGGCCTTATATCCATGTTTATATATTAGTACAAAGTTACAAGGACATTATTCAAATGGTTCTGTCCGATTAATTAGTCTTTGAATGCGGAAAATAAGCTTGGAGTCAACGTTACACTAACGTATTTGATTTCTGATGATCATTAAAGCATATAAACCTTGTTACCTCTACGCGAGTTTAATAATCTTTTATATTTTATCACTACTTAAATTTCGAGAGAAAACATTCCAGTCAGTTTGACATTAACGCTTCATTCATATTTCTTCATGAAAAACACCAAAACATCGAATAATAATGAATTAATTTTATTTCCCCCACCATCTAACTGGGATTCTTCGGCACACACTTTCGACGCAACGCTCACCTTCACACGTCGGGGTCTGTAAAGCAAAGTGCACGTGCACACTGGCGCGCGTGCCCCTGTCGGTCCCACGCTCTCTCCCGCACACGCACACGTGTGTGTCCCTGCAATTTGTGCTCCTTCAACCAACATGCCGGGATAAATTTAACTCCCGCAATGTGCACGCTGATTCACCGGCTGCGTCGCTCTCGCGCGATGCGTATTTCTTGTGTCATGAACATAAACATTGATTTGAACCTTTGATTTATTTTTCGTGTTAATGTTGTGTTTCTTGCATTGTTATTTATAATGTTTTTAATGTTTTCCCTTCCCCATTCATAAGTCGGACTTCTGTTCATACTGTCGCGGTTCTTGAAATTAATTAGCTATTTAGTAATTATTAATTAATTAATTAATAATGGGTGTTCCCGGTCGTTGCTAATTATTTAATACAAAATTCCCGAAAATCATTAAGGCCAATAATGACCACAGTACCCAAATTTAGACTTTAACTTACCAGACCTCACTTGGTAATAAGCTTCCGATACGAACGGACGTGTTCGCACTGCCCCTCGTGACGGAAATTTATTAACAAGCAACCTGAAGATGCCTGTTGTGATTCAGGCGAAACGTCGGTTGACGAATGGTCCTTCTGAGGACCAGATTTTGACGCGGGTTACCCCCAAAGAAATCAATACTAACATTTCTAACACCCGTGAAAACCTTCATTATAACATATATATATATATATATGTGTGTGTGTGTGTGTGTGTATAAGAAAAATCACTAATTCGACTATGATGAGAATTATATTACATTTGTTTGTTCGTCAAACAAAATAAACATATACATGGTATGAAAGGTGACAAGTGACGTATCTAGCACGCAATCTTCCACCTGTGGGGGTCCCCATATGCTGGTCGATTTTTTACTCGTGACACTTTACACACTGACGAATCTATTGCGTGAATATAGGTATATGTATATTTTTTATCATTACAGTATAATAAGTAGTATATATGGCATTTGTTTAACGTTAATTATTTTAGGGAAGGGAATGAAATAATATTATTAATAGTTTCGTCTCAATTATAACGACGACTCTGTCGAAATTAGTGGGTGAATAAAATTAATTTGGGTTAAAATTGAACATTATATTAATATAAGTTTTTTAAAAACGGTTTAATAATAATTATTATCAATCTATTAAATTTACTCGTAATTTAATGTAAATCTATCAAATTTACATTAAATTAAAAACCAAAACACACTGCGTGAGATGTAGTATGTGCGCGATACCGTGTGTTAAATGCGTTGTTGCATTACTAGCGTGAAGCGGTCATATACATAACCATTCATGTCATATTTAACTGTAAATAGTTGCGGATATTTTATACGAACCGTATGTTTTTCCGAGAAACGATTCTCGACGTTTCGTTGAATGCTTATTCAACGTCATCAGGAGGATGACCTTTACCTGCGGAGGTAGAAGGCGGAACGTCGAGAATCGTTTCTCGGAAAAACATACGGTTCGTATAAAATATCCGTAACTATTTACAGTTAAATATGTCTAACGACCGTATTAATAAGCTTAGCTCTTTAACATGTCATATTCGCATAGATATCATTCACGCACATTATTGACGTGTATCGGTACACAGCGCACCCTTGAAGTGCCACGATCAAAAATCGATCTGTAGTTGTCCTTAATAAACAATGTATTACGGATTCTCGGTGTCTCGGTTACCTATGTGAATTAATTTTCGCGTTTCATCTGCAGTCTAACGCCGGCCGCACACTGGATGCGTTTTCGTACGAAATTAAGTAGTACGTACACGTACGAATACACAAGTACATTCCTAACCTTAGAAGTAGTATTGAATATCACACACTGCACACGATTTAGTAGTGCGTGTATAGATACGACATCCGACACGATCCGGATTTGTTCGGAAATTTTTTCGATTTCGTACGACGGATATTGAAAATTTTGTCAATTTGACACATGACCACAAATGTTTGTGGGACCAAAGTGATTCAACTACGTGACCATCAGCGCAGATCACGGCTAAGGATTCTCTATTATTTCTAGATAGGATAGAGATTTCTATAGAACTAAAAAACACCTGTAAGGTAAATAATTTTGTTTAATGAAGGTGAGGTATAATTATGTACTTCGAACAAAAAAACTTTTAAATATTTCTCCGATGTTACGAGATTTCGTTGCACTTCGATTCTCCCCAGCATTTGTGAATCTATTAGATAGATAGTCATGAAATTTGTCATTATTTAAGTCTGCCATAACAGAGTTTTCCAGAAGATACAGATTATACATTTGGCACAAACGTCATTGGAGAAATGTCAAAGTAAAAAAAATCGTGACAACGCGAGACGCAATCAATGCGCGCGCTCCAATACGTACGAAAATAGTCGTACGAATACGTACGTAATAATTCGTATCCAAAGTGCGGCCGGCCTAAATGCGTAGACGGCCGCCTGAAATAATCGCCGCCGCGCTCGTGGAACAATACCGGGTAGGCGCGAGCCGCAGCGCCGGGCGGGCCGAGCCGCGCCGCTCGCCGGAGCGTATTTCTGTAATGGAACTGTGTTAGTGTTTCGAACTTGCCCGCGCTTTATTTATAGCAATGCGTTCAACTCCGGCGCGCCTCTCCTCGTCGTTTTTCATCTCCTCCCCGGCCGCCGCGGCGTGAAACTCAATCTTCCGCCCTGTCCCGCCCGCTGCCGGCGGAAACTGCCGCCCGCCATTAGGGCCGTCTTCAAAGGCGCATTAATCAAAGCGCGGCTTCTGGTTGTATCGGATGCGCGCGCCGTCGGCCGGTGGATGCGCGATCTTCGAAAAACGCAATCCCAGCGCGCGTATTGTGAATTCGCCCGTATAAACATTGCACCGCCTAGGTAATCAGTATAGCTCTGTTGACATGCTCGTACACTCCACACATAAAAAACAAATGTACTTATAGTTATTCTACATTCTCAATCTACTGTTAATTGTATTTTTGATATCCTTTCATTTTTTGTAATTTTCTTTTTATGTACTTAGAAAGCTACGCTATTTGCGTTTCATACATAAATAAATATATATGTATGTGATTGGCCAAAGTGTCAAGACAGAAGGCACGATGTGATTCATCATCATTGAATCAGATGTGCGGAAAATTGCTTTTTTACCAAATGTTGATGTCTTGCTCTGATTATTATTGTTTTTTTATTATTAATCGAAAGAAAAATCCACTAATCCGCGAGACTGGTTTGTCAGAATGTTTTTTTTTTTTGTTAACAAGGTAAAACATAAGTTTATATACATAATGAAAACGGAAACATTCGTTGATTTAGCAATGTAATTGTTTGTTTTTATACTCTTTAAAAATTTTACGAATTCGGGAGGGCCGTAAAATTAACATTTATTTAACATAATGCTTTCGTCAGTACGCTGAAAGCGTTGGAAATGAAATCACTTGAGTATGGGAAATTAAGGCAGTGCTAAAAATCCTTTTATAGACCAGTAGATATACATTTTTAACAATATTTTCATGTGTACGAGTATAACAAACCTGTGAAGACTTCCATACACGTTTATCATATAGATAGATTCGTCTCTGGGAGACTTCTACAATTTATCGTAATTAAAAAAAATATTGTTTTGAATAATAAAGAATTTCTATACAATAATAATAACAAAGCCCACTGAACTATCAAGACTCGATGAGTGTGGGTGGGTTTCATTTTGAATATTTTTGGTCATGTTTTCATCATCTAACTACTCGTTCATTTTATTTACATTAAAGGATTAAAAATATAACTTAAAAAATAGGTGGCATTCTAAAATTTGCTTGACAAAGGCACTTTACCTAAGGACGTGTCTGCCCTTAGGTAGATGTGATATATCCATTCATGACTGACTAAAGAACTAAACAATTAGGAGTGAATATAAATAGCGTAAAGGGTAACATGGGTTACTACATTATTCTTAAAATAGCATAGCATACAACGCAACAAACAATCATCTCTTGACCGCTATTATCTTGACCTTCGACAGATGTCTTGACATTTAGCATACAAACTTTACACGAAGGCCCTTTCTTTTTACTGTCTTACTAATATAACGTCATAATTACTAATATAATGTCACGTGAAACAACGAGAAAAAAGCAGTATGTCTCGTGAAACAAACAAAAGGAGAGAATGGCATAATAGATGCACAACTCGAATGTTGATGGAACCAGAAATACAGAGCGTCTAGGTTTGACATGACCTGGTAAATCAGATATTGTAAAATGGTACTGTTAGAAGCCTCAAGAATCGTCGAGTTTGCATGAGTAGGTGAGCTCCACGCCAGTACAGAAGAGCGTGACGCGCTATACTCGTGGAGAGGACCTCTGAGTAATGTAGTCTTAAATACATTGCAATGTGTTCTTGCGTACAAACTGCTCATATAGTTCTGCAAGATGCCTGTAATAATAAATATGTTTATAGATTATCTATACCTATAAAACTCAATGTCTGTCTGTCTGTATGTTTTCTATACAAATCTACACCGTTTGTCCGATTCGACTCCAATTTTTCAAACTTATGCTTTAGGACACGGCGGGTAACACAAGCGACATTCCCCCCCCCCTTTCACCCCTTCCCCCTCCCTGATATATTTTAAATGCAAATCTGTACCGTTCGACCGATCGGACTCAAAATCTGCTAACTTACTCTTTGGGACTAAGTGGGTAATGTAGGCGACATTTCTCCTTTCCTCTCTAACCCATCCCCTTCCCCAGATATATGTTTTATACAAATCTACACCGCTTGACCGATTTGACCCAAATTTCGCATACATATTCCCGATGGAAAAAAATATGCCACATTTCTTCCATATATATCTTTTCCATCCCAGCCTTGATTAAATGGTTTTAATGTCCATTGTTTTTCCCCACAAACTTATTTTCAAGTTAATCCTTAACCCGTGCAACGCCGGGTGTGAACAACTAGTGATAAATAAACAATAAAAAATTTAAACAAAGAAAGAGCGTGATGGTTGATGAGTAAATAAATTTTTCAGTTTATCTACGTTTGTTACATCTGTGCCGTCTTAGTATGTTCCTGTTTTGAATCTGCCAATGTTCAATTGTCTTGTCTGTTGGGTAAGTCGTTAAATAATTTTAATCTGTTGCAAATGAGTGGCGATTACCCTATTGTTGTTCTCGCTGGATTTATGTGGTAGGTTAGAGATGTTCTTATAATAATTTGATTTGTGTAATTCAATCTCGTTGTGTTTTATACCTCACCATTGTAATCTTGTGTAATAATGTTAGTGTTGCTATCTTTGTTGTATTGTTGATATGTTGTGTTATTTTGCATACATGCTTCCATATGAGACGTATCGTCCGCCCGACCAGTTTGAGACACGGCCTGATTAGTTGGAAATTTCACTCCCTCACCATTGTAATCTTGTGTTATAATGTTAGTGTTACTATCTTTGTTGTATTGTTGATATGGCTGCTGTGTTATTTTGCATACATGATTCCATATGAGACAAATCTTCCGCCCTACCAGTTCGAGATATGGCCTGACCAGTTAGAAATTTCGTTCTCTTACCATTTTTACCATTTAATCTTGTGTAATAATGTTAGTTTTGCTATCTTTATTGTATTATTGATGTGGTTATTTTGCATACATGATTCCATATGAGTCGAATCGTCCGCCCTACGAGTTCGAGATGCGGCCTGACTAGTTAGAAATTTCACTCGCGATTTCGCCTCAACTTTGCAGAAGTCGTACGGAGAAGCACCTGTTTTTTAACGTTGGTTTGGGAAGAATTACTGCCCTACAGATCAGCCGCGTGTGCAATGCTCGGCAGCACGTTGTCGGGATCGTTACACTCCGGTTGCTAATCCCAGTTCAAGAAGTTAACGACTAAGGCCAGGGATAGAATCCAGTAAACACGTAATAATGCCACTGCTCGTCCATCGGAAGAGCGAATGCAAATGTTGTTTGTATTGTAAAGCCATTTATCTCCACCTTCCGCGCGCTGGAGTACCTCGTTAGTACTCTACCCGCTTTTGGATGTGTCACAAATCACATCATTATTATTTTATCAAAGAGAAGTGCTTTTGTGGAAATGCGTTATCCTTTAAATACTTTTTTGAAAAGACAAAGGTCCTCAATGAATGTTAGCCACGTGACGCGGATTCGAAATTATGCGACGAGCAATAAAATTGATGGAAAAGATAAACTATGTTATCTCTGCTTGAGCTTGACTGTATTTTATATTTTACTACTCGTATCACAAATAGTAAGTAATAGTATCAAAATCTCTCACCTACAGGAGAAGTATAAAACTGAAGATATTCAATTACTGAAAAAAAAATTACATGGATTTGGTGGAAATACAAATAATTAATTAATTAGGTAGGGTTAAAGAACACGGAGTTACTGATGTAAATGTGGTTGAAACGGGATTTATTGGGAGGAGAGGAGAAGAGTTGGAGAAAGTAATATTGTAAAGCAAATTGATACCCGTGCACAAATTTCTTTTAATTTCTTAACTTTCAAAATTATTAATTTTATTATCTTTGCGCGCGAGGAAATGGAGAAGTTTAATGGTACATGGATGAAAATAATGATTATTTTTTATGTTTGTAGCGTTAACTCTTTGGTTGGACATGATTATTAATTTTAATTAATTAAAATCTTTGTAGAGACGTTGTTCCAAGTTAACCATTTGGAGTAATTTTACGTCTACCGGTTTCAATACCACTGTATCCTTGTCAGGACGGACGTATATTGTAAACAGAGCTGTCGAAACTGGTAGATTTTAAGTTATACCAAGTAGTCTATACAATGTTTTTAGTTGGTTTATATTAATAATGATGATTATTCATGAGGTTCGCGAACACAGGAAACTTATTACTAGTTGTATAACGACGATGCTTTTTTGGTCTTAAGTTGGGATTTCTATAAGTTTGACCGATGTATTTACTATTACAATATTTTCATGAAAGTTTACTTTCGTTTTGTGTATATATAGAGTGTCTAGTAACTATTAGCAAAAATGGGAATATTCTTCATTTAATTTGGAATAAAAAATATTCTTTACTATTTCACTTTCCATGAAATCTTTTGAATACGGCCGAATATGCGGCTCGACATGCGAACCTCGTACAAAATGTAGTACCACCTTTTTACTTTTTTTTTTAAACGCAGTTTCGTGACGTCGTTTACCCTGGAAGCCTCCGAAAAAACAAATTCTGAATTGCAACACGTTCTGCTTATGTATTACGTCAATATTGCCTGTGTCAAAAAATTGTGCCTCACGTCTCAAACTTTGCCTAGTAATTGCTGTGCTTTGCAAACTTATATATTACCTTGAAACGGCTTGGAATTTCACACGGTAAAAGTTTATTCTTACAAATTGATTATCCTCTTTCATATTGTATATTATATTTTCAGTCGTCCGGCCCGTAAAACACGTTATCCAGCCGAATGTGAATGCGTTATGCCCCTTGGCACAAAACGTTATGGGTGTGGTGATTTGTGCGCCTTTTTACTCCCTTTATATTAACTCGTGGCGTCTGCTTGCTTGCTTGCCGGCTTGCGCTCGAAAAAACTTTGGATCGATTTTTGATCCTTTTTCCGTGATCCAATCGAGCTGAAACTTGGCAAGTAGACTCGTGGCGACGATCAAGAAGATCTATCAAATTTTCGTTAAAAAAAATTTAATAATTATAGTATAATTTCGGATTTTTAGAAATTTTATTGGTTTTTTCAATTTGGAATCGTTACAAAAGTTTGATTACTAGCAACGGCAGCCCGATAACGTCGCGGAATATTTTCTAAATTTGAATTACTCCGTCAGTATACATAATAGGTACTTCACTACGAATATCGAAAATCTAAATTGACTGACATATGTTTTTAGAATTTAATCTTCAAAGCATGAAGTGTCTTATCAAAGCTCAAAACAGCTGACATTTTAGAAATATATTAAATTACTGTAAGTTTAGTGTTATGTTATATGTTTTAATTCGTCTTTAATTGTTGTTATATTTTACAAAGAAAGGGAGTGTAATAAAAACTTGGTTTTTATGGGTAAATTTTTTTGTTGTTCTGTCTAAGCCCACGAACGTTTCTACATTTTCGAATTTGAAATTCGTGTTTCGGCTAAACCCGTCGCGGTCGATATTAATTAACATTTTGATTTAAACGCACGCGTGCCCGTTCGGCATTGAGGTCTCGCCATATTTCTGTTACATGATCCCCTTCGAGTTAGAAATAAATCTTCGGCTCCGAGCCGTATTTTTAAATTGAAATAAAAAGTATTAAACGATTTAAAGGTTTGGCCATTGTTGACCTCGCGTCGTTTCGTATTTTATTAAAACGTACCTACCAGGAGATCCTGCATAACTCGGTATTGGTTTCGTTTTGGCTGCTTTATTTTGTGTTGCACGGTGCCGCGATTCCAGATACACAGTGGACCATTCTTGTGGTAACGACTTAGTCTGAGGAGTATTATGCATACACCTATGTGGATTTTATTACATCTCTGAATAAATTAAAAAGTTTACTATTGTACATAGTGTGGGTAGACAGACACCTACATGGTATTTGGTATTTGGTAAAATAATTTGTTTAAATAAAATAATGTTTATTGGGATTTACATTTTTGCCCTCGCTCACACTTCCGTCAGGCCAGAATAAAACTAAGAGTGTATCTGTATTTTTATTATTGATGGATTTGGTACAAACATCGTAGAGATCATTCATGATGATCATTAAAATAGATGAAAAACATTAACTTTATTTTATCTCTATTTGAGTTTAATTATATTTCGTATTTTACTACTCGAGTTTCGAGAGTATCAGAAACTCTCGTCTACAGGTGTATTAATGAAACTGACTACATTCAAATACAGAATTTTTTTTACATGGATCAGGTGGAAATACAAATAAATTATTAATTAGGTACTGAAAAATGAAGCTGTAGTTACCGGTGTAAGGGTGGTTATAACGGGAACATTGAGAGGGGAGGACAAGAGTTGGTGAAAGTAATATTCTTAAGCAAATTAGTACCCAAATTCAAATTTCTTTTAATTTCTAAACTTTCAAAAATGCTCATTTTATTATCTTTACGCGTGAAGGGATGGAGAAGTTTGATGGTACGTGAATGAAGAGAATGATTGTTATCCATGATGTGTTTCAAGTGACCGGTGAATTTCTTTGGTAATAAATTAAACTAAATTAATTTCCAGTGTTTTCATTTGTTCCCCAAAACCACGACCCGTGACGGTATTATAATATTGTCTTAGTGTTCTTAAAATCTTTGGAAATATAACATAATATAATATACTAATTTATTGTGTTTTGTTAATTATTACAGCATAAGTATTGCCGAATCAATGCTGGGCCATATTTGTTATTTGAATAAATTATACAAGGAGAAATTACACGGAAATATTAACACAATAAGAAATTTCACATAGAATAAATTACAAAAGGAAAAAAATACATTTCAATGCTTCACCTTTTCATGAAAAAAAAAACCCTAACTTTAACGTGTGTATTTTGTGTAATTATTTAATCAATGTAAAATTTATCATACAAATTAATTAGTTTGAATGTGTGTACTTCAACATGTTTACTATTCTGTGTAATTATCGCTTTGTTTTTAAAAATGTTGGGCTTAATTATTCTGCACAAGCTACAATTCCATTCGTAGTTTTACATTTCACAAATAACTTTTTAATAACATTTTTGGTTTTGTAATGTATTACAATGTCAGTTTAATTAAATCGATTAATCGTGTGGTGTGCTGTTGACGGGCTCATAACCTCATCGAGCACACGTTGCGAAATTGAGTTCAGTTAAAACTCTCGTCCTTCAAATGTTCTGAAATGCTCCCCCACTCGAACATTCCACCTGAACGAGTGTTTCGCGTGATGGGGGTCGTTCAAACAGATCGCTGTTTGGCATCCCACTAAACCAATCTTCATCAGGAAACTTCTTAATCACTTTTCCTCCGCGGGCTCCTACTTCTAACGCGGGAACTTCGACTTTTGTTTTGAGAGTAACTCTCATACTTTATCGGCGAATTACATGTCAGTTGTTCAGAGTTAATTCAATTACCAAGGTGTATTTTTATTATTTTATTATAGGGTCGGTCTTATAGACGTACGTTAGTTAGATGTCAGAACAAATAAATGGAAATTTGATACAAACATAATTTTTTTCGTCTTATAACAATCCGTTAGTCAAATTTTAGTTTAGTTTTACCGACGGCCGATACCGACAGCCCAACCACCAGTTTAGCGTCCGTTAGTTCAAATTGACAGAAGTATGACATATTGACGTATTATTTTTTTAAGATTAGGTCCGTCGTCAATTTGCGTTTCATGCTGTTTGTTTTAACATGTAAATATACTGTGATGACTGCTACTATATTTTCAAGGAAAAATGTTTTCAGATAGCGATGTCCAGCTATTATTGTATTCAAGTTTGTCGGATGAAGAACGAACTCAACGACAGAGTGTTCAATATTCGAGTGGATTATTTTAATATTTCAGATGACGTAGATTTTATCCACCGTTTTCGCTTGTCGAAAAGGTCTGCTTAAGAGCTTCTAGAAGATATAGAGCAAAATTTAAAAAGGCGCACGCGTAGGAATCTGACATTATCACCAATCACACAATTGCTTGTTGCCTTGAGATTCTATGCTGTTGGAGCCATATTATTAGCTGCTGCAGACTTTTTTGGGGTTTCAAAGCCTACTGCCGGTGTAGTGTTGTGGGAAGTGTTCGAAAAATCCGGCGCGAGCGAGAAATTTTAGGTTATGTTTATGGAAGTTATGTTTCGTTTCCATAGAAAAGATATATAATTCGCTTGTGACAGCTCTAAAATCATAGACAAGAGCAGTACGATGTTGCGATACTTACGGACGGTCAAAAAAGTTTTATAAAATGAACGTCCGTAACATTTCCTGACGAACGTTCGTCCGTTAATTAATTGTCGATTTACTAACGCATATTTGGTCTTTCGCTTACAAGACCGGCCCTTACTATATCAAACTGCGCTATTTTTCTCCTCTCTCTACCTTAAAATTGCTTAATTAATACAACGATATCTTATCATATGACAAAGTCTTGATTTAAAAGCGAAATTGATTCGTACATGGTTGATAGTCGTGTAAGGATGTAAAATTCAGTCAATATATAGACGCCTTAAAAGTGTTATTTTGTACTGAAAATTACGCTTTTAAGGCGTACCTTAACCTTTAAATCATCTAACTATTGACTCTGAATAAAGGCCCTACTTACTATACAGCAGCCGAGTTCGCACTTTTTGGTTCAGAGCGAAGCTGTCGCGCGTTCCGACATCGTCGACCTTGGGACACGCGCAATTTGTACCTGTAGATACATACATAAATTAATTATTTTAAATCGGTCCATAAGTATCATCAGCTGTTCTAATTGAGAATGTCCATGATTTGCTAGAATTACATTTTAAGATAATTACAGCGTGAAACGCAATCTGCGTGCGGCCCGGGTTACATGCAAGGGTCGTCATTAATTATAGTTGATTTTGTTATATCCCGTGATTTTCACGGGTTTACGGACAGCGCCATCATATTTTCCCAAAAACATCTATTACACACTCAATTTGCTTATTCAATATAAATTCCTCCGTCTTATAAGGTATTCGAGTGTTTATTAATTACTTTGGCGTTTTTGGATAACAGCCGGCTTATATAATATTTTAAACTACGTAATTGATTTTTTTTTCGTATACAAAGTCCTTTTATTGCTAAGGACAAAATGCTATCTGTCTTAAAACAGCAAACGTTTGGTATTAGTTTTTTAATCTGAATGCTGTATATAATAATTTTGTTGTTTTCGTTCACGATTCAAGTGACTGTAAAAAGTGTAAATGATCCGACTACCCTTCTGACCACTGTCGGACGCGGGCGGGAAACCCGTCTTTGCGAATTAATTTTAACGATGGATCGACCATTTTCCGGTGCCATTTTTTATTTAGTGAAATGATTATTGGGTTCATGAAAATGACGAAATAATTCCGCGAAGATCCTCTCATTACGCTGCTGCTTGTTTTTGCGGCAATTTATAACATTTTTGATGTTAATGTACCGCGCTTCCGCCGGTTTTTTTGTTGTTTTTGTAAGGCTAATTACCTTATTAAATCCTCAGACTACATAAGTAATACCACCGTGACGTTTCAAAGTCGTTATGTACCTAGATCTCATTATAAATAAATTATTGCTAATTATACTCCCAATCGCCTCGCACGTTTGTTCAAGAAATCCACGCGCATTAGGTGCATACGATTTGGATATTTCGTAACATTTTTTTTTACCTGTGGATCATACACAGTAAGTTAACGTGACAATAAAGAACAATGTAAAAAAATATTTTTGATAATTTGGGGAAAACTATGTTACATAACTCCCTTTTTACTTCCTTTCTTTTAACTCGTGGCGTCTGCTTGCTTGTTTTCTTGACGAAAAAACTTTGGTTCAATTTTTAACCCTTTTCCCGTGATCCAATCGAGCTGAAACTTTGCAAGTAGACTCGTGGTAACGATCAAGAAGATTTATCAAATTTTCGTTAAAAAAATTAATTATAGTATAATTTTGGATTTTTATAAATTTTAATGGTTTTTCAAATTGGATTCATTACAAAAGTTTGATTGCTACCAACCGCGCGGCGGCCTGATAACGTCACGGAATATTTAAAATTTGAATTACTCCGTCGGTAGGTATTTCACTACGAATTTCGAAAATTTATGACAATTGTTTCACAGATGACAGCACACTTCGGTTTTTTAGGAAGAAATCAAATAATAAAGAGATAATTTTAGAAATTTTTGAGATAGATATTTGTCTAGACATTTTTCATTTTCAGTCGATCAATTATTACATGATGGTAAACTTAATTTACAAAGAAAGGGAATAAAATAAAAACTTGATTTTTATGGGTTAGTTTTTTTAAAAACCTAACTGACAACCCGTTAATTTTCTTACTGAATTGCGCTTATCCTGTAGCCACATATGTTCATATAACTATAGGACGCAGTGCATCCCGTTATATTAATAATGACTATAAAGACATTATACACGCCCCCATATTTGCAGCAATATTAATATTTTCATAATAAATAAAAGAAAGCAGTATAATAATTTCATAAAAGGTTTAGACTTCCTTAATGCAAATGATTGATCGGACTGATGTTCTCATATTATACATACAATGTTTCATTTTTTCTTTGGAGATATATACATACACACACCCATTTAATTTTGAAAGGTGCATAGTATATGGAAACATTTTAATTTAAATTGTTGACACAACTAAAATGTTATCTTTTTATTTAATACTTTCCGTACACGCTCTGAGTGTATGTAGGTAATATGTGTGTACGATACCACTTTTGGGGTTTGCTTCTTTTTTGTTGTTGTACCTACTTAATTATTACATATTATTTTTCTATTTAATTATTTAATTCATTTTTTTATTTCTGCTGTTTCAGGTGCGACATCAGTGGCTCAGTCATCAGCCAATACAGGCAAAGGTAAGAGATTAGTTTAATTTTATTAATTTAGATTTACTCAGCTTGTTTTCACAATAATATGCATTATTATAAATATATTACAGTAAAATAAGTATCTTATGCGTTAATACTTGCTTCGAAATGCTCAAAAAGATTTATCAATTAACACAATTAAAACATGATCATTATTTTTTTACAAAAACTAGGTACTTTGAAATGTTGGAACAAAGTAGTACTTTTTGTAAAAGAAAATTTTTTTTTAAGTAAAAAGAGATTAGACCCGTGTTGGATAAATTCTCACCTAATTTCTTATTTAAAAAATCCTTTCGTTTTGAGTCTGGTAATCCTTTTCCAAGTACATTAACCGAAAAACATCTTCGAGATAAGCTTCAGTATACAGGTAACATGGTGTCCAATTCGATTAAAATGATTATGCACAATTTGTTATGTTAATTTTGTAACTAAATCACGAGGTAATAAAGTATAATCTTTTGTACGTGTTTAATACTCGCAACAATAGATTGCATTTTAATTAATGGCGCAATAGTTTACAAGTCAGAAAGGAAGAGCGTACTGGCGTTTTCAAAAATAGTTGTTAAAAAATAGCAAGCGAAACCTTGTGTGTGATGTACTTTAAATTTTTAAGACAATTGTGTAACTACACCAAAATTTAATTCAAACATTTCTGCTCTCTGCTGCAGCTCTTTAAAGATTCGCGAATGGATCGCACAATGGTGATAATCGAATTCGTAGAATTTATGCACGATCCGAATCCCGTGTAATATGTCGCTTTGGAAGTACATTACGAAAGGCTCGAGAACAGTCTGCAAATATCCAGAGCCTTCGAGGGACGCTTGGAACACCCTTGAAGCGACGAGAACCTTCTCCTAAACTAGGGAGTTCGAAAGAACAGCGTGGCTCGTACCCATTAATTAATTTCCTGCGTTTTCATTTGCCTCACGCAGCCACGAAAATATAATAATTTTTCGGTGCCACATCAAGTGTGATATTCCAGCGCTCTTTCAGAGTTCTCCAAACACTTTCGTAATGACGCTCTGCTGTATTGTAAGTATTGGAGATAAATATTATTATATATTTTGTAATATAATAAATTTAAATAAATACCTCTACTATTTCCACTATTATTCTGCGCTGCACGCAAGTACATGCATATCTGCATCCGACGACACCGCCTGCAGTATTGGGGTCACAAGCTGGAGTGCTCCGAGCCAGCGTGCAACTGGGTGACCCGGTCGTGGGGTCACCCGGTGATGCTGGCCTGGGTCAGTGTTCATCCCCTGCTGGCCCGGAGCACAGAGGCTGGGGCAGGGTTGTTTCTGGGCCTCGCCCCGTGTTTCGATCGAGTTATTTAAACTCGCGCTTAAAACGCGCAATTAGGCTTAAAACAAAAAGCTTACATTTACATCATACACTTTTATGACGCATAGGACTTGTAATGATCAATAAATATTGAGATTATACAAATAGTTTTCATAACAATAAATATAGATTTAATTTAATCAAGGTTCTTTCAAATACGTTTTGATTAATCACAATGCTATAGGATATCATTTATTGCTGGCGTGTACAGTCAATGTATTCAAATGAGGTGTATAAAACAGGATTCTTTGGGAAAAAAAAAAATTATCTGGTGGAATACAAGGATAGGTTGAAATGTGATTAATGCGATAATGATTGCATAAAATATATATTGCATAATTTTATGTATTGTGTAATATTGCGGGGGCGTTATGTATGGATACTATAAAACAGGGCACTCCTACATATACAGGGTTATTTGGAAAACATTAATAACCTCGCAAGACTATATACCTGCCTTGATTATGAGTCGAAAATGTTCAACCTCTTATGACCTAATATCAATAGTTAAGGAGATATGCGACATAAAAGTTTGCATTTTTTTTTCAATATTTCTGACTTATATATTCAAGAACACATTCATATTTGTGAAGTTGTAATTTTTCAGAATAAAGTTCTGTGAAATATTTAATAACCAAATTAATTAATCAATTTAAAAAAAAAAAAAAAAAAAAAAAAAAAATTAGAAAGACATACAGAAAAATCTAATTCACGAAAAAATATTAGGTTACTACTGGGATTCGAACCCAGGTCACCTCCTTTCCGGTGATTTTTCTGTACGTCTTTCTAATTGATTAATTAATTTGGTTATTAAATATTTCTGACTTATTTTTTGTAAAATGTTGAACTATCATTACAGTAACTTATATCGAATATGAAAAATTTATTCCTTTTAATACAAGTCAAATAAAAAAATAAAAACCCTGGAATTCCAATTGGAATTTTTACAGGGTTTTTATCATTTTATTTAACTTGTATTGAAACGAATGAATTTTTCGTAATTGATATGAGTTATTGTAATGATAGTCCAACGTTTTAAAAAAAATAAGTCAGAAATCTTGAGAAAAAAATGCAAATTTTGATGTCGCATATCTCCTTAACTATTGATATTAGGTCATAATAGCTTGAACATTTTCGACTCATAATCAAGGCAGGAATATAGTTCTGCGAGATAATTAATGTTTTCCAAATAACCCTGTATACCGTAACTCAGATCCCTGGGATCTGGAATACTCTGGTTTGAAAAGAGGTAAAATTATTTATATTTTTATTGAATTTACTGTAACCTTAACATAAGTACATGGCGAGTACTGGACGCGGCAGTAAGTGAATTTATAAGGTCAAATCGAAATGTAAGGCGGGTCGCGGGTCTACTCAGCATAGCGTCCGGTTCCTAGGAGCATCGTCGAGTGAAAGTGGACCGCGTACCTAGCTCCCGCTGTGCGCGCGGGTAATGGTCGTATGGGTCCCTTTTTTGGTTGGGTGCACCCTCCGGCTAGACGAGCTCTGCCTGGCCAGTACGTCGCCAGATGACAACATGAGTCCACCACAATATTTTACATAGAATAAGAAAGTTCTCGTTCACTTGTATAAACGCAATTTACTTTTCCGCTTTCACTCTCCAAATTTATATAATTATTATATGGCTTAAAGAGCTAGACAAAAATTCGAAACCGGTATATTTCGTTTAATTTTTACTCCCTATATCTATAAAATTTTCGTTAAAAAAAATAAATAATTATAGTATAATTTTGGATTTTTAGAAATTTTTAATTGTTTTTTTCATACAACTTAGTAAGTTGTATGAAGAGACTGCGACGTATCTGGTAGACACTAAACCTGATTATAGTATAATTTTGGATTTTTGGAATTTTTTTATTACTCCCTTTCGTAGCCCCGCCCGACCGAAGCCCAATGCGTAGGTTAAGCGCCAAACAAGTTTCCACTGGTAAATGAGAAGGGAGTATAATGAAAACTTGATTTTTATGGGTTGTTTTTTTTCAGTAATCTAGCTGTGTTACTATGAATTTATCAGGAAATTTAATTTTTCACACTGTCATTCTACTAGTTAATTCACTGTCGTTTGAGAGTTCGTGAAATTGATATTGTTCTACGAATTGTATCTGCATTCACGCCAATCAATTTAGCCTGCAGTTAAAACTGCAATTCGAGGGAATCAATAACTGCGCAATGCAAATTAGTGCAGAATACTACACAAACAATCTCGCCGTCCTAGTTAAGACAGATAGCGTAATCATAAACAATTCTGCATGTTCTAGTGGGCGGTCATACAACTCTCATTATCTGATGAATTGCAACATGCATTTATTAACTTAAAGTACAGTACTAGATAATATTTAAAACAAATTAGATACATCAGAGAAATGCACAAAATAAAAACTTTCCATGATGATAAATATATTCACTGTTTTACCGATTGGTAACCCATAAATTGTCGTCTGTTTTAGCCTGCAGAACACATATATTTATATGTATTCTGCAGGCTATTATATATTATATTCTGTTATATATTTTCGTCTACGACTTTCCAGAACTGTTCCTTAATAATTAAAATAAATTAGAAAAATGCTATAGAAAGATGCACAAAAAAATCCCTGATATAAATAAATCCAATAAATAAAATACGTTAATAATTTTTATTATGTAGGTAACTATTGAAGTTAAGGCAGTCCCAAAAAAGAACATTCCCAGTATTAGTTCTTTTGACATGTCAGTTTTCTATTAAGGTAATTTGATGATAATTCTATTTATTTTCATAAAAAACATACAATTCACAAACTAAGTCTTACTTTTTTATGCACACCCAAACATTATAGGAGCTTTAATTGTGGGGCGGTTTTCGCATAAATACATACTAAATTATACAAAATATCTTGAAAACATTATATAAATTTAATTTAAAATATATGCAAGATTGTTCAAATTTGATCTTCATAATGATGGTATTTTGTCATAATTTGGTAATCCAATATCATTGAGTTAACAGCAATGTATTTTTATTGTAGACCTAGATTTAAATATGCATTCTTGGATACCTTCCGTAGATAATATTTAAAACTTTTTTTTTTTTTTCGAAAGGCCTATGTCGGACATCTATCGCTTAATCGTTGTGTTAAGTCGATTACGTTACCGGAGTACCCACATTTTACTGTGTTCTCACAATATCAAAGTATAATAATTAAAAGTTTATAGCTTTTTCGTGACAGTGTGCAAGGTTTCTATCGACGTTACCGGCTTCCGTGATTTTCTGGAGTTAAATCGGCCACAAAATGTTTTCGTTGTTGCTTTTATTGGCTTAACTACCCCTATTCGCCACCAGCGTTCGTCCACCGAGACAACCTCATTGGGAAATGAGTTTTTGAAATTAAACCTTGATCTCTTATCTTGAGAGAGACCCTTGTGCGTGAAGGGCTCTTTATTCATCCGCTCTTCTGCCGGCAACTTCACCGCCCTATTCCCAAAACACTCCAATAGTATGCATATACGAGCCCTCACTCGCTCTCTGGTCTAGATTAAATGAGATAAATTACAAATGTTGATTGTCGTGATCTTTTTTAAGTAAGCAGATAATTAAGTATACAGGTCATTAATTACACTCATTGATAATCCTATTGTGTCAAAGTACATCGTTAATAAATTTTATATTTTTATTTTTAACACGTAGCTGTATTGTATTCTCATTTGGAATCGAACCCAGAACCCCCGGAATTAGAAGTCAATGCACGCTTGCTGAATTACGAGGGATTTTGTTGATAATCGATGAAATACTTGTAAATATAATCAATAAATTAAAGACTTCTTCAATAACTGCAAAATAACTTTGTAATTATTTATATTGACAAAAATAAAATACTTTTTGTGTAGAACCATTATTTGTTATTTTATCAACATGTTTCGGTGCCGATGGTCCATTCATCAGGATATGACGTACCTACACTAAAAAAGGAAATTGGAAGCATTGACATTAACAAAAACTTTAATGATAATAAAATAACTAATTAAGAACTAACTTTAAAACAATTTTAAAATGTTATTATTTGCAAAAAGGATTTGGTTATTTGTAATATTTAATTTTGCTTTGCGCACTTCTTCTAATTTATGAAATTACTAATTTATTTAACTGTAATACTATGTTACACTTTTTATGGTTGAGAAATTAGAAACTAAAATAAAATGATAGGCTTACTATACGGTTTTATTATAATTCTTACGCAATATGATATTTCCATTTTTATTTCTAATGTGAGTTTATATTATAAACTTAATGGGCCTATTCATAAATACATTAATTTTAATATAACCTTGTTTATAGTTCCAAACACAATAAAAATTAATGTTCCTACAAAATGTTACATAATGTAATGGAAAATTACTAATTTTAATTCATTTCTCTAAAATATTCGCTCTAGAAATATTACAAAGTACTTTGGGTCTGTTTTAACTTTTTTTTGTCGTTTTATTAATTGTTTTGTCAGAAACTTAGATCAGCTTAGGGGCCACACGAATTTCATGATTTTTTGGAGCCCCTCCCTGTCCTTGTCACAAGTGGTAACATTTGTGTGACCCCCTTTGTCTTCCCTGGTGTGATGTCACATATTTTGCAATTTAAAATTTAGAAATTGTCAGATTAAAATAGCTATTCCAAAATTATTTATATATTTCTAATTAAAATATTTTTTCATAAAATCAACAATAAATTGAGCCTTTTAGGAATATTACAAAACATAACACAAATGAACGATACAAAACTTAATCATTTTGAATCCATTCCGTTATATTATTTATGACTCTCATAGCAGTCACTTCGTTCTCGATTTGAATAATGTTAGGAACATTCAATGTGTTTATCAATATTTTAAAGGTTTTCGTTAGAGTTGAGTTTTAATACTTTAGATTTATACATGTGACGTCACACGTAAAGGAACGTAAAATGATGCAATACTTGTTTAATAAGCTAAAAGTGCTATTGCAAGTTAAGATATGTAAATGTTTTCTCCAGAATACCGCCTTGTTTCACTATTCTCCTTTTCATATTATTAATATTTAAGTAACCCAATTTTTCAACACTGCGTAGTGAAACACGCGCTCGCACTTTTCTTATTAAAAGTATTAATTAATTATCTCAGTTCGAGTTGAATGTGTCTTAACACAGTGTTGCAGAACACAGTCCATATATCAGCACCGCCGACCTTTCGGCGCATCTCTGCGTTGCCAGTGCACCCAGTGATGCATGCCCGATGCACATAGTGCACGTGCACGTGTCTGCCGAGGATGCTGCGGGAGCGCGAGCGTTGCCAATCGATGGCCGAATTATGCAACGTTTCTCGGGCTATATCAGTTGCCGGCCCGCGAGTGGTCCACATAGTGACCGCTCGTTGTGCATGTGTGTACAGCGTAGTTATTTTATAATTTTTATATTTAGTTAATAATACAACTTATTATTGACTTATATGAACCATGCACATATTGAATTTAATGTAATAATTCTTTTTTCTGTGATGTCTGCATTTCTTCTTGAACATGATAAATATACTTCTTCAAAAACAGCAAAATAATTTTGTGGTGACATTAATATAATTAATGAAAATAATCTTTGTTTATGGCCTAGAGCCCATGGCCCCTTCGTCAGGATACAATTATATCCCGACGAAGGGGCCACGGGCTCTGAAACATGTTGATATTTTCAATACCAATGTGGTATGAAATATGCCCTTTTTTGCATCGGGAATATGTAAGCGAAATTTGGGTCCAATCGGTGAAGCGGTGTAGATCTTTACAGAAAATATATCCGAGGAGGGGATGGATTAGACGGGGAAGGGAATATGTCACCTTTATTACCCGCCGGGTCCTAAAGAATAAGTTTCCTAATTTTGGGTCCGATCGGTCGAACGGAACAGATTTGCATTGAAAATATATCAGGTGAGGGGAAGGGTAAAGGGAAGGGAGGAAATGTCACCGATGTTACCCGCCGGGTCCTAAATAATAAGTTTCCAAATTTAGAGTCCGATCGTTCGAATGATACAGATTTTCATTGTCTGTGCAGACACTTTATAATCGCTTAAACACTTTATTCACTATTCACTAGAACATTCCAACCTTTTTTCGCACGTATTATTTCGCTACGTAAGAACTTTCCTGTCTACGTAAGTATTCGCTGTCGAATTACCGCTCGCTTGACCAACCTGGCCCTCGCAACTCGCTTTTACCTTCGCTTTGGAATCGCTGTCAAACGCGCCCAAAAACAACAACATTGTTACTCCCGTATGTATTTATATTGGCCAATGCTGATATCGAAACCTCCAGACGTTTCCAGTGTTTACGAGAACATTCTCGCGGCTTCCAGGTTTTTGTAGATGTTTCTCAGTGCTTCCCGTAAACCGCAGATTACGCCAGGCCGTTCTGGATTCTTCGGTAGTGTTGTGATCATTTCAAACAACTGTCACTGACATGTGATTCTTTTTAGCCTCGTTACAATATATTCGCGCAATAATCAGACGGCCGTGAAAAATCGATATTTCACGTCCCTCCCCTCCCTGCCTATGAACGTGTCAAGTTCATGTAGGCGCATTAAAAGCGTTTACACTGGCTTGCACAGAGCCAGTTTTTACTTGTTCTTTTTTATCGAGCTCGCGCGTAACCTTCACCGGACCTGACCTCAGATAAGAAATTAAATTGCACATAAAAAACGCAATCTCGCTACAATGCGACGTAGTTTACGTAGCCACCTACACTGGCTGCACTCAATTTGTAATGTTTTTGATGGAAAAAAAAGCAGACAACCGATTTAAGGTCTTGTATTTTTTATCCTATTTATCTGTTCGTTGAACTTTTTGGTTTAATGATGTATTAATGGTTTGTAGAGCTTTGAACATTATATTTGAGATTGTACGAGTATTGCCGGAACAGGTTCCATTCCACCACCAGTAAAGCGAATTGGTCTTTGAATTTTTATTTCTTTATTTTTGTTGTTATTTCGATTATTTCAATTTTTTGCTCGAATAAGGTAAATACAACAATTTTAACTTATTCCAATTCACGACCAAGTAATTTGATAACGTTGATGTGGACAAGTTCATGACTAATTGTTGAACTTTGTCTTGCGGGTCTCGAAGATTCATCTCAGATAAAGGCCGGTACAGCATTTAAAATGGAGCGAGCAATACTTTATTTCTGATCCTCTTGTAGTTGATTTTTTACGTTTCAACAGGTCAAGTAACCTAATTACTGTAGCGAAACGCATCAACAAAACGCCCAGACTTGAGTAAATTACGTACATTAATTGGGACCTCGCTGGGAATCGATCCCGGAGCCCTCGGATGTATATTGTTTTATAATTCGTGATCGATCGACAGTGTTTACAGACTGAGAATAAGTACATAAAGCGCGCTGTTAATTAAAATGATCGCTGATGAATAAAATGATAGCCATATACCTTGTATCTGATTATGATAGGGGGAAGGGGGGGGATAACGCTACGCTGGGCTACGTTGGGGGGGGGGGGAGGGGATACGTTAATCTTTCATTTATTTTATTTGGATCAGTTTGCACCAATGAATGGTAGCGATGCATCGTTACGTACGTAGCAGGCTTTAGTCACATGGGAAAAAATAATTTTAATTTGTTTCTGTTGAAGTAAACTTTAGTAATGACGCTATACAACCTTTGCGAGGCTTAAAAATATATAATGCAGATATCATTTTTTTTACATATTTTTTTTCATAATTATAATATTTTTTTTGTTCTTATTAATTATGAAAATGTCTTGTTTATTTTATACCCAATAATTTGAACATAATTTTGTTAAGAGAAAATATCCCAAAATGTCTCTCTCCTCTGTCTTTGGTAAAATAAATCTCCACGAGACAGGTGGAAATTTAATATTGTATCCAGTTGGTTGTTTTTTTCCTTAATTTATGCAAATCCATGTTTCGCTCGAGCCAGATTAACATGTTTTAATTTATTACGTGTAGATATTAACATTCTTCTCACCTGCCTTAAATACCTTAAATTTAAAAATTCTGCGAATCATTTTCGTGCAATATTTTTTAATTCATGCTCGAGGCGGGATCTTTTAATTTTTGAAGTACCTACTGTGTTACAAAATGTGATACACGATTGTTTCGGAGGTTTCTTCGTAATTCTTCCTATCGTGAACACAAATTTATCTACAAATTATGTTTATTAATTAAAGTGAATATAAAATGACAAAATATGTCTTATGGAATAACTTAGTTGTGGGGTATAAAAGCAAAGGCAGCCATACCCAAAAAATGTTTTGAATAGAGTCACTGAGGATCACTAATTTGAAATGTTATTAAATTCTAGATTTTATGTATCTTCCATATGCCTTCCAAAATCATGTTTCCCATAAATTTATAGGCTTTGTTTCGTATAAAATCTCTAATTCTGTACATCATAAGTTAGTAATCCTCGATGACTGCATTCTGCATTCAAATTTTTTTGGACATTGCTGCTTTTATACCCCACATATATTCTTTTCTAATATTAGAATTTCATTTATTGACTTGATGGTATGCTGAAGAAAACGTAAATACCTAAATGTTTTATTTCTCTATGTATAACTCAGGGCGTGATATTTTGAACAATCCCAAAATATGTGATATCTATTTTGAGATAGAGTTTAAATGATCGATTACTTTATTTTAATTGTACGCACGTTAGTTTGCAGTTTATTTCTCTTTTTTTAAAATTTGAACTCTTACCATATTTGCGGACGCCTGACACTAGCTACATCTTGCCTATTGTTACGTTGAATTCAGTTTAAGAAACACCACACCAGAAAATTATTACCAGGCTTAAAATAACAGATTTGGTATATCTTTTCTAAATATGAAACATTTTAATTGAAACATTTCCTTCTAGGGGTCATCCATAAAGTACGTCACACTAATTTCGTGATTTAGTGACCCCTCCCCCGTCCTTGTCACAGTTGGTCACATTTGTGAGACCCCCCCCTCCCTAGTGTGACGTCACATTTTTAGCAATTTTACATTTAGAAATTGACAAATAGACGAAACACTTAGCATTCGATGGATTCACCGTGCGGGTGCCGGGTCCATCGCATTGCAGAGAGGGGGCCGAGAACAGTGCCTGGGACTTGTTACCCAGGTGTAGGTTTAAGGAGCCCCCTTATGATGCATCAGCACTCACCTCCAGTGTTTCGGTCTCTCTCCCTGCCTAACTAAATCCGACAAGACTCCGTTAGTGCCGTTTTCGATGCGCATTCTAATATGGAACTAACGGAAAATCTGGATAAGCCAAGATCTTTCAGTAGGACGTATAGGGCTTTTGCCGATAAACCTCTCGCGCCTACCTCTACCGCGTACAATTGAACTGTAAAACGGTTTTTTGTAATCTCATTAGAGAGGTCATAATATCTGTTTGTTTTTTGGTGCATTTATCAAAGGGCTCACAAGCGACCGGCGCGTGACACTAGTAGACCGAGTGTGAACTCTTCAATAAAACAATTTAAACCGTATATTCATACAGATAGAGCTGGAAATATTTTTAGTTTTTCTCTAATAGTTCAAATTTGGCATTTTAACACATAGATGTAAGTATTATATTTTGAAATGTGACGTCACGAAACTTAGGACCCCTCCCACCCCTTGTCACACAAAGTCACAATTCGTCGACCCCCTCCCCCCCCTTAACGTGTGAAGTACTTTATGGATGGCCCCCTAGAGTTAGATTCAATGAAAGCACTAAAACATTATCAATTCGTGTAACATTTAAATTAGACACCTATTTCATTTTATAAACCCATATCACGTAGGTGTCGCTCCCACAACGTAGACTGTACGAACGATGAGATTAACGTTTTCTCGAATACACATCTTGATCAAATATAAAACACACACACGCATTTACCTGTCGCCGCTAGTAATGATACCTCTGTATTTTTGTATGATTTCTATTCTATAAGCTGAAACTTATTATTTATTGCCTGCTGTGTGTATGTTTCAATTTGGAAATTTTTAAAAATAAATAAATGTCACGTCGTCTAAATTTGGACAAATAGTTTTTTTTTTTTTTTTTACATATTTTGATGTTATAAAGAGGCTCAATCTTGGGAATATTAAATATATGTACACATACCTACCTTGTAGTTGTTTTGTTCTTTCTCACGAACACTGAGTAACTAGTTTTGCGACCTACATTAATATTAAACATTAGCACCAATGATCTTGAAATTAAATTTATTTCATCTGTCACTTGAGCTAACCTTTGAAGATTGCTCTCGTTACCCCGCCTGTTTCGGGGCTGTTCAAATTGTCGCCCGTTAAAACAAAGTTTCCCGTTCTGTAACAAGGCTTTGATAATATTTTATTCGGTACGATAAGAGTAACTGGCGCGAGAGAATTGCCAACACGTGCAAACAATTTTCCCGAGAATTAATCTTAATCACGGTTCGCCGATGAAGTTTTCACGTCTGCTCGTATTATAATTAGAAATTTGATTTATTTCAAAGGGAAAACAGTTTTAGTTATACAGTTTTAAGATTTTCCTGTTAGCGAGTAATACTTAATTATCAAAATTAATGCTTTTAGTTCATCGCTGCTTACAAGAGTCTTGCGTCGCTGTGTCAAAAAACTTTCAGCGTAACGTTTGTTACCAAGGTGACTTAATAATGATCTACAATAGCAGCTATCGTGTTGACATATGTGTCTGTTATGCTTCTTGTCACTTAGACCAACTTCTTGGCAAGCACTATCAGATTTACGGTCTACCGGTTTCGAGACGTACCCGTCTCTTCGTCAGGACCAACTCTACACTACTATATTCACAACACTATATACCCCAACCATAGTATTGCTAAACTATCACCACTATTGATCACATGCGTGTTAATCTTGTCAGAGACAAGCATGCACTGATTATAGCCTAATGAACAATTCAGGAATCTAACGAGAGAGAGTGAGAGGGGGCGGGGTCTAGAATGGGTGTTACCACATCTTATGTGAACGTTAAATTAAACAAAGGACTATATGGAAAATTAATTTGGTAATTAATGAGAGGTACTCTATTATTCACTGCCTCCCTAATGTAAAAAATTTACTAAGTTTACTAACATTCTGTTATTATGTCTAACCACAAAGTTAATGCTTTAAATATTAATAATATTCTTGGCAACCGTTTGTTGTTTTTTTGCCACCCTTTTGAGTATTTGTTTTAACATATTTGAAATAAAAATCATATATTCTAAGAACAACATTATCATGTTTGCAGGAGAGCAGTTTGAAGTTTCATTTACATAAAGACACTTTGTCACAGCTCGATAACTACAAAAGATATTCCTTTGAAATTTGGGTTAGTTATTTAAAGTGGATACCTTTAAAACCTCAAATATAGTCAGCGCAGTACAACGACGTTTTTACACATGCTGCATTGTTCTACGATTGCAAATCAGAACCGTCGTTATACCAACTTCGTATAACGACGGTTAAATTAATGAGAAAAAATACACTATTTATATACCGTTAGATGGCTTCTTTTTTTAACTTTTTAACGATCCAAAAAAGTCAATATAGAATTTTTTGCACATCCGTCATTATTCTACGATCATGACGATATATCATATTTATAGGTACATAAAAACCTACCGCCTGTAGGATGAGTATTTTATTTTTCAAAAAAAAAGAGTATTTTTTAAATAGGACTGCGTACTCTTATTAAATCGTGCCCTTTGAACAACATAGCGGCCCTCCTTGTACAGTGGGCATAACACTGTCTTCTCACGCCGAGGGTTCCGGGAACAATTCACGGTGAAGTCACAATAAATGTCATTTACTCGAGCTTGCTTCAGTATTGGACCTTATAACCACATAGATTAAAAACAAAAACGTTGTCATTTTCTGATTTTAAAGATATTTTTTTAACATTTTGCTACTCGAGTCCTGATAGTATCAGAATCTCTCGTCGATAGATGAAGTATTAAACTCAATGTTAACAACAAATTGATCAATAATTATTTATATAATCAATAAAAATGAACTTTGTTTTCACCACTTTTTATTGACAAATATCAACATGTTTCAGAGCCCGTGGCCCCTTTGTCAGGATACAATTGTATAATTATTATTTTATTTCTTCGGTGGAGTACGATCGATTGAGGAAAATGTCTACTTAAAATGCTTTGTTTTGTTATTGTTTGTTTTGTCTTTGTTTTGTTATTCCCTAAGCTATTAAGAAATTTGACCTGTTTGGAAAACGGATTTAAACAGAAAATTATTATTAGGTTTATGATGAAAATTTAATCTTGACCAAAATGCCAGATGATACTTTATTGTTGCGAAATCACGATATTCATTTTATTATTTATGTTCGTTCAACTAGCCTAAACCTTTGATATAAAAAATATGACTAATTTGATTTATTTATTTGGACAAGTCTGGAATTCCACAACACATTTTACAAATACGTAGAGAAACATTCACTCAACAAAATATAAATACACCACAAACTCACAATACTCATAGTTATAGCCAAAGAGCGCAAATAATAGGATGTTTAAACATTCCCAAATACAACAAAACAGCCACACAACACCATTACACTTACCTAGGTGTCAAATATTTCAATAACTTACCAATGAATGTTAGAACTGAAGAACACTATACAAAATTCAAGAAACACATAAAACAAATAGAATATACCTACATAATTAAAAAAAATAGTTAGAATTATAAAAATAACGATACTCCAAAAATAATTAATATAGTTGAGTCACTAATATTAATCTTATGATGCATGTATTTCTCTACACTCTTTCATTATTGACTTATACATACTTATTCATTCGCGCTCTTATGTATCATATACCCCTGTCCCCAAATACAAGTTTTACTTTTCTGGGGACAGTTAAACATGTATAAAAAAATGTAATATTCACTGTAACATGTATGTAATATTTTATTTTCAATAATGAATTCGATAAAAAAAAACACGCGGAAAGTGTTGTGCTATTGTAACAAAAGAGACATTGATTTTATTCACATTTTTCAGGAGAAGGTTTTTTATTTTAATATTGAACGGTCCCCTATGACGCGTGAAGGCTCCGGAGCACAGCCTCCAGGGATGAAAACCCGGCCAACAGAAAAACATGTGTCTGTTCTATAAATGAATTATTTATTGTTATTCTACAATTTTAGGGAGTGTTAGAATCTTTCTTTTTATTTTCTGCGTCACAACATCTGAGGAATAATGATTGCTCCTTCAATAGAGAAAATGAAATACAGGG